>PVKB01005751.1:0-85785 GCA_004027205.1 Ctenodactylus gundi
GCTTTCAGTATTCTCTCTTTGTGTTGGGTTTCTAGTACTTTAATTATGATGTGTCAGGGTGAGGTTCTGCTCTGATCAATATTATTTGGTGTTCTAAATGCCTGCAGTAATTCAATATTCATTTTTCTTCTTAGATTTGGGAAGTTTTCTTCCATAATTTCTTGGAATATGATTTTTAAACCTTTTGTTTGGTCCTTGGAGTTCTTTTGGATTCCCGTAATTCTCAGGTTGTTTCTCTTTGAATCGTGTATGAGTTGCTGTAATGATTCACTTTCTTCTTTTTTTACTTGTGTTCTTTAAGATCTTTCTGTTCCTGCTTCATCATTTTGTCTTCTAGGTCTGATAGTCTATTTTGAAGTTGTTTGATATCGTTGCTTATTGTGACCTGTTTGTTTTTTACTTCCTGTATATTTGTATTTTTTTATGTCTCTGTTGTATTCTTCTCTTATTTCTTGTATGATCTTCATTATCCTGTGGTTCTTTTCTTCCTTGATCTCCTCTATGTGCTTCTCATGGCTTGTTTTTAGCTTAGCTAGGTCTTGGTGTCGCTCTTGATCTTTGATTATCATTTCCTGCATCATTTCTTGCTTTAATTACTGCTGTAATTCCTGCTTTAATTCTTGCTTTAATTCCTGCTGTAATTCCTGCTTTAATTCTTGCTTTAATTCCTGCTTTAGTTGAATGTCTTTTTGGGTCTAGAAGTTTCCATCATTTGTTCCCTTTTCATCTTTGGTTTCTGCACTTTCAGAGTTCCTGGTATGCTCTTCTGGTGTATAAAGACTTTCGGAAGGAGATTTATTTCCACGTTTCCTCATGGTTCTGTTGTCTTTAGGTGTCTCTGGTTGTCTGTCCCTGGATTCCCTTATGTGGTTCTCCCCAGTATGGCTCTGACTGGTGCTAGGAGAACACAACCTCCTCGCTGTCCACCGAGTCGAGGTGAGGGGTGGTGGTAAGGGTATATACTCCAGTCCTGCTTTCTACTCCCATTCGGCTCTACAGGGTGCCAGCCAGGACCTGGGACCACTGTAAGGTTTCAACGTGCAAGGGAGTGTCACACATCCACTAAGACTGCTCCTATGCAGCTCCGCCCGGGACCCACTGGACCCTGCTTCCTCTGCGAGTTCCCATGATACTGAGGCAGGCTGTGCTCCCAGAGTCTACTCCTACAGGCTTCCGCCCATCTCCTGCAGCCATCCCCCACTTCTCCTGCGAGGTCCTGACAGAATTTAAATTTCTTGCTACTATTTGGCAAAGCCAGGATTCACTCATTTTCCTCTGATGTGTAATCTTTTATACATTTCCCTGTACTTCTTTTCCTTGTTATATGATGTCCTGAAAAAATGTCATTTACTTTGATGACATTTCTATATAAAATGATGAGTATACTGTTACTGTCTACATAACAGATGAAAGCAGATCATTAGAAAAAAATGTAGATGTAGGCCATGGTGAGTCTCAACATCTGGAGATGTAGAGGAAATGAATACCTAATGATAACAATGGGCCCTGGATATGCCCTCATAGATGAGTAGAGTAAGTTTTCATAATCTATGGAATAATTGAATGAAAAACCTGAATGTGGAGTGATGTAGTAAAGGTATAGAAGGAAGAAGATCAGAGGCAGTGACCAAAATTGTACTGGTGTCCTTTATGGCACCTGGATTTATAAACTTCTTCATCAACTGGGATAGACTTGATTTCTTAGTTAATAGAATAGTTACTTTTGTCAGGTCTCTGTTAAACATTTTGGTTAATAATAATATTAACAAAATTTTATATTCTGAGGGTTTGTCATCAACAACCTACTTGAGTTGACTATTGCCAGTTAGGGCCAATGCACTCACTACCTTAGTGGTGGCCTGCACAGAGATTGGGAAATGATCCCGGGGGTTTTGAGTCAAGTCTCCTGTGGTTTTAGAACCAGCTGGACTCTGCACCAATGATGTTATCAAGGACATGGGCAGGGGACAATAGAACTTCAGCACTGGAGACTTGTAGGATAGTATTTGCTTGACAGTGTTTACTGTTTTCAACAAGACAATTCCAAATTTCTCAGGTTATAAGTTCATAGATAAGGCATTTGAAACTACAGGAAAAAAATTGGAGACCAATCACGTAGAAATGGAAATGTACACGTATACACGTATTTAAAGAACTTTTGCAGCTTGTCCTTAGGTGACCTCATGGAAGCTGCCCCCTATGAACTTTTGTCCTCTCTCTCTTCATCAAGTCTTTAAGAAAGCCAAATTTCAGTTGTCACTTAGAGTTCTCAGAGCTTCAATGTGCCAACTCCTATATTTTTATGACTCATTTAGAATCTCATCCAAAGTAAAGCAAGAGGGACTAATGCCTGATGACAGTTTGCGTCCACCTGGGATTTAGTAGCTTTCAAGTGCTTGAAAAGTTCAAGATGAAGAATGAACAGAGCCTTCCTCTTGACATCAGAAACTCATGGAAATATTACTCCCCCGGTCTAGCCAGAAGTCAAAAGAATCAGTGTAGATGTAGCCTTAGACTCAAATTAAAACCATCATCTCAGCTTGACGGTGATGTGGTCATAACATTTCACCACATTAAATGTGTGATAACTGTACACAGGCAGGTAATGTGATATGACAGTGTCTGTTGTCACCACAGAACTGTCATGTCCTGAATGTTTTCTCAATCTCAGAGTGTTGATGTCCATCGTGAGTCTTTATTCTGGTCTAAATTTATTGTAATAGTAATAATCATACTGTTACAGTACAACTCAAAGCAGCAGACGCTGATTCATATTTACTGAGTACTCACTGTGTATGTGCGGTAGAGATCCCCAGTGATTCCCTACTTCTTGCTGTCCACCTCTTTGTGTAGTTGTCTTTTCTTGACTGTGTACAGGGTTTGCTATGTGATTCTAATTAATATATTAAAAATGATGGGATGTCACTCTCTTAATAAGGCAAAATTATGTGGCAATATTGATAGATATTAATATTCCTATGATTATACATTGTATGACTCCTTAGCAGAAATTCTCCTTACTCATTTGATGAAGTAAACATCCATATTTAGGAAACAAACATGGCAGAAAATCTATCCAAGAATTCTGTAGCATCTTCCAGAGATCCCCAGGAGGACTGAGCCCCAGGTGCCCACAGTGATAACCTCTTTATTTAATAAGCCCCTTTTTTCTCTTTGCCTCACTCTCCAGCTCTCAACAGTGGTTCCTAGAATTTCCTTTCAAATAATGGGTTTAGATTGCTTCTTTGTCTTGCAGTCCACTAGAGGGCTAAGCAAAGAGGTAAGGGCATTCCAAATCAGATGAAATTTATCAGAAACTCTATCCAGAAGGACAGAAACATGCACAGAGATTGAAGACATCCTTAAGAATGTTCTAGGCAAAGGAATAACAAAAAGACTAAGAAACAATTACTTCTTCAATCTGTCACACTCGACATTTACCTACCAGCCTTCCAGTGGATAATTTGACTCCCAGTTCTTTAACACTGATAAGGGAGTGTGCCGGGAGGTGGTGGCTCGTGTTCAACCATGCAGTAGACACGTCTCCCATTGTGAAAATGCTGGTGTCCTGACTTATCTTGAAATTTGGTTAGTGTGAGCCAGTTCCAAAAGGTCTGTCAACTCTGGAAGGAGAAGGAGTTGCTTTTGATTAAAGGGTCGGATTTTGAAACTGCCACCCCAGAAAGCTCTATCTGGGAGGGCAGGCAGATTTCATCCATATATTTAACACTTGTCCAAACCTTATTACTATGAAACTGAAACTATGCCCTGGTTCTTCAGAAAATACAAGCATTTCTTGGCATTGAATTCTGAAAAGAAATGTATTGTTTAAGAATGGCATAAGAAAATCTAATAATCAGCCCTCAAACTTTCATAAATCTGACACAGGCATATTCAACTCCATCAAAATGGCAGTGTTTCTGTTGGGGCAAAACTAAAGTGATGATGACAGCATTTTTTTTTTTAACCAGGAGTAATGAGTCTTAACCAGTATCTAAAGTACCCAAATGTACTTCAGTAGATTTCACAAAAGGTTTTTTCACTATGCCCCATCTGAAGACTAAATAATAGATCTCCCACAAATAGAAATGGCTGTTTCACAGTTGTAGGTTGACGTTTTTGATTCCAGTTCTTTTGAATTCATATCAGCAGGTAGCATTTTGATCATTCTATATCTTCTGGGTGTAAAATAAAGGTGCTGCCATGTAGTAAAGACCTTGTAAACTATTTTTCTTGATAAGGTTTCTAGGACAATGAGGAATTCTCATACTAAGAGACACAGTGCCAAGAGTTTGGACCACCACAGGGGCAGTGTTTCTCTTTGAATACTTTTCATTAGATCTCATTTTTCAAAATAATTTTTAAAAAGTGGGATAGAGGAATTATTGAGTTCAATCCTACTTTCTCTGGAAGCCCTTGAATTAGGATATTCTGAGCTTTTTCCTAAAGTGGATTCTGTGCTGCATATGTAAGATTGACAATCTGCTATGAAAATTTCTGTCTACCTACTGTTCTTCCTTGGGTAAAGCCTCTTTACTGGCCTGTGCCAGTAGTGTTAGAGGATAGGAAGGGAGGGCAACCATTCCACGGGAAGCTCATCCCAAAGTTCTGGCCAAGATATTGTAGTTTTACCCTAACATACAGAAGAAGGCAATTTAACTGTTGGGGGTGGGCTTGGTTCCACCCTCGTGGATCCAGGAGACTTACTTAGGGTTATAAAGCCAACATCCTCAACGAAAAACTACTTCTCTAAGCCCACAAATGGAAACATGTGCCAGGACTTCACTTTCTCACTACAAAGTACAGTGCTTTACAACTTTGCAAGTGTTTTTTTTTTTTTTTTTTTTTTTTTTTCCTTTACCCCACTGCAACATTGTGAGTTAGGAAAGGTAAGATGATCCCACTTTAGAAGATAAGCGCTCTGTTTCCTCTAGTGGCCTTGCCAGGGTCCTTTCACTAGCATTTGACAGAATCTCAGCAAAGACCTGAACTTTTCTGAAATCAACCAAAATAAATAAATGATTTCAAATCAGACAAAATAATATCTTTATCTTTTAAGAACCACAGACTCTTCCTGTAAATCAGCTTTGGTACTCACATTCCTATATGCCTTTAAAACAACATACATTCTACATAGAACATGAGATTCAAAAAGCATATCTTATAATCCAGAGTTCATGCACAAAAATGTGTAGTATGAAATAAAATAATATCTAAAGTTATATTATTTAGTATTATTTTGAATATATTTCAAAGGACAAGATACTTTACATAGATTATTCCACTTCATCAACATTGTCCCCTCAGGCATCCCAGAGAGTTTAAGTGACTGGTTGAATGTCATATAGCCAGAATGTGGTAGGGTGCGATTTGAGATTTATTCTTGCATTTTCTCTTATTCTACACTTGAAGTGAGCCTGTATGTTTCAAGGATGGTTAACCTTTGCCCCCTATTACCCACAAGCCCTTTGAATCTGAGTCTCAATTTTTAGTTCATCCCTTCCCATGTGGCCTGGAAATGCTCTGTAAAGATGGTTGCAAACAAGTGGGAGCAAGGCAGGACTGATTCATCAGGTCTTCTCTATAATACACAACATACCTCGTTACTGTTGACCAGCCGGATGTCAACGTGTCACACATTATTCCGAGAGCAGAACAAGAGCCCCTCAGTTCGGCAAATAATCAAGAAACAATGTTATAAGAGTTGACATCTTATGAATGATTATTTTAAAAATCTGTTCATTTCTGTTCCTTCAACTCCAGAGGAGCAAGTCGGTTACACCAAGTTACTTAGTCAAACTGTGGTGAGAACAACATTTAAACCGAGTGCCAGTCGACTTTGCTGTCATTGTTGGTTTGCTTTTTTTTTAAACTATTGGTAGATTGCATTGTGAGATTTATGGCCTGAGATGTGTAAGACACATAACTCACAAGTAATTTGTGAGCTTCTCTAGAAAATTCTCTTAATGTGTTTGGACACGACTTCTTTTCCTTTCTTTTTCTTTTCTTTCTTTCTTTTTTTTTTGTTAATATAAGGTGTTAGTTTTGCTAGCATGGGAAATGGTAGAAAACTTATAGTCGCCACAGGATGTAAACATAATTTAAGCTCATTATGACTTTGAGGGATATCTACCTAAACTTTGGGCTAGAAGAGTTTGAGGGAGGATCTTTTTTCTGAAAATATTGTTTGCAACACAATTCTATGTTTTCTTGGAGTGTGGGATCTAAGCATGCCAAGCATTCAAAGTAGAAAAAGGGACATGCATTTTCTGTTGCCCGTAGCAAGGATACATGGGCTTCTGCCCTGGCTGCGCCACTCATGTCTTTAGGCAAACATTTTGTCTCCAGAGAAGCTGATGAGATTATAAGGAATATTCTGATCTCCTGAAATCAGATAACTCTACTCAGTGTATGATATACCACTAACTGAGAAGATGTTTGGGGGAGAAAAAACAAAAAAACACAAAAATGTGCATACCGATTGCAATATTCATCTTTATTTCTGGAAGTAGGAAATATGAAAAAAGTTAATACAACAGTTTCAATATGGTCTGAAGCCCACTTTTACAGATGCATTCCTAGTCTCCACCACATAAGTAGAAGGTAGGGAGAAGCTCATGTCTTCCCTCAACAGCTTGCTCAGCCACAATATGCACCCCCGCCCCCTTAGGACCTCAGATTAAGTTGTTTCTTCCAAACACATTTTGCCCAGAAAACTGTAGGTCAAAGAAAACACTCATAAAATGTATATATTGAAGGGAGTGTGTGTGGAAGGCACCTGTCTCTGCTTTCCTTTCAGGATGGGCTGGGTGCTTCCTAAGTTGATGGAGGTGATGGGAATTCTCCCTGGCATTCCTAGAGGGCAGCTGCAGCGACAGCTGCAGACAATCAGCCTCAGAAGGTGGCACCTCCTCTACCAAACCAGAGACTCCAGCCTGCTCATTTGGCCTCCTTGAGCCTCAGTTTCCTCTTCTGTTATGTCCATGACACTCAAGATGGTACAGCTATCATGAAGCAGGGAACCAAGAAGACTCAAGCTCTGGAGAATTGAGTGACTCCTCTTAGGGTCACATAGTTAGGAAAGGGCAGGACACAGGCTGCAGTGCAAGTGAGGTTTTCTGTGCATAACTACACAGCCTGAGCAGCTATATGCTTCAGGCCTTCTTGGGAAGTTGAGATGAAAGACTTTTCATCCCAGGTAATAAAACTCGTCTAAGTTATCTGGGATGGGTGGGTTCCTAGAATAGGAGACTTGCAGTTTCAGAACCAGGAAAAAAAATTAAAAACACCTGAGCAAATAGGGACAAAGTGGTCTTTGTAGCTGGTCACCATTTTTTTGAACTACGGTTACAGAAGAGAACCACTTGAGTACCGGTGGATGCGTGGGCCCCATCCAGACAGCTGAATCTGGATCACTGAGAGGACCCGCGCATTTTAAAGGTTGTTTTGAAGATGAGTGTAATACTAACAAGCTCCTTCCTTCAGCAGAGGACACAAAATGCCTAAGCTTACATAAATATTCACAATATAAATGGGAAAAGTGGCTCAGCAAAGTCTTACTGAAAGGCATATTGAAAAAGTTTTCTTTCCTTAAGGATGGAACAGCTGGAGTGAGCCCTCAATTGACTACAGAAACCAATCGCAGAGCCGGGAAGTGGGGGCGGTGGGCTCCAAGGAGCACAGTGCCAGCACAGCTCCAGGACCTGTTCAGGGAGGCAGATGCTGCATCTGAAAAACCAGCTTCTATAGGTTGGCATCCAGTCCCCCTGGCTCAGCTCAAGAAGGAGCCAGAACACAGCCAATATGGTGTGATGAAAACAAATCTCTGTGGGCTGGGAGTTTCCTTCTAACTGCTGAATAAAATAAGCACATTCTGAGAGGTTTAATGAAGTTCAACTTTCTTTTCTAAAAAAAATTGAAGATGTTGGAAAGCCTCAAGGTAAATGCTTAGAAAATGAAAATAATTTAGGTTTCCTAGGAAATAGAAAATATCATTTGAGAGATGATGACAGGCAATAGGTCTATTTTTCCTGATCCCGAGGCGGTCTGCATCACTCCTTGTCCTTTGAGGACAGACTGAAGTTGAGGGAAAACTCTCTCCTGTGGGCTTCAAAATAGCATGACATGGTTACCTACTGCCTCCTCTCTGACATGTTTTGCCTGCAGCCAGGTACAATGGCCAAAAATGACACTCAAATTAGAATTGCAAACAGTCTGTGTATTGTTATTTTCTGATCACTGGGACTTTTTTTTTTGTTGTTGTTCTAAAAAAAATAGTACTGAATCCTTCATTTCTCCCACAATTGTTTTCATTTTTATGTTTTACGTTCATCTTATTTTTGAGTGTTAGTATCAATGAGAAGACAACAAAAACCATAGAATGTAGTTTTGGAGCGGGGAGACTTTACATGCTTTAAAGTAGCAGAAGAAATGACAAAGGAGTAGACTAGCCAATGGAAGCGCAGACAGTTTCAGACGTGGGATAGTTGGACTTACTGTTTCTTCTTTACGGTGGTAGGAAAGTGATATGCATACAGAAGAAACCGTACTTCAGATTTTGAGTCTTCCTCCTTCCCCAGGATGGTGACACATGCACAATGCAACAAGATGGTGGGCATTGGCGGTGAGCCACAGCACCCATCAGCCTTGTGATCATGGGGGTTCATGACCAGTGGCGAGCTGTGTTGCCAAGCTATGGAGTTCAGCTGGATAGATGCAGGTGCACCAAAGGCATTTTTAACTTGTGATATTTTCAACTTGCAATGGGTTTATGTGAATATAAGTCCACTGTAAGTTGAGGAGCATCTACCTATATATAAAACTTAAATCTCTGGAGTGTGTGTGCGTGCGTGCGTGCGTGTGTGTGTGTGTGTGTGTGTGTGTGTGTGTGTGTGTGTCTAATAGCTAATTAGCACATACAATCTTGATTCATCTCCATTTGAGTTTAAAACTACTTTAAAATGGTATTTCCCAGGCTCTTTCGCAAGTAGAATGGGATATTCAAACTAGATTTGTATTTTTGTGCACACCTGTGGGGATCTGGAAGAAGCTAGCCAGATATTACTGTTGGCTATTCAGTTTTGTTTTGAGGTATGGCTGTAGAGCAGTGAATCCTGAAGCAGTGTTCCTATGACAATTCCCATTCAGGAGGTCGTCAGTACACATTTGTACCTGGAAGTGGTGGCTTTCTATCTTTGGGTCTCAGTTGCAGTGGGATTTTCTACCTGATGATGGCAGATGTTGCAGCTAATTTTAAGGATCAGTTCTGTGATGGTTTGGGAGTTATCTTTGGGTCCAGATGGGAGCCCAGACTAGAGCTGTTCCTATAGGATTTCCAGGGATTTTATAAGTATCCAGTTTTCTGAGTTAAATCTCCTTTGCTTAAAATGTCTACAGTGATTTCTGGAATTTTTAAAGCATGAGTTATAAAGTATTGCAGGAGAAATAAAAAAATGAAAAAAAGAACAATTGGTTCACACAAATGAAAATGCAAGTATGTATAAAGTAGTTGTTGTGTCTAAAATCACAGTATGGCAGGCCCACCAAATGACCATGACAAACGTAGTCACACACATGCAATGTGGTCCTTCGCTGTTGCCCACACATAAGTACTTGCCCTTTAAGTCACTCCTTCAGAAACTTACCGAGAATGAACTCTGAGACTTTTCCAGAGTTGGCATGAAGGTGTAGAAATCTTTCGCCTGTAGATTGAGACACAGAGAAAGATGCTTTTCAGAGGAAAGAATATTAAGCAGATGGGTTGAGAGTATAATTCAGTGACTAGAGCTTTTGCCTAGCAAGTGCAAGGCTAACCCCAGGTTCGATACCCAGCACCACATGATGGCTGGGCATGGCGGCACACACCTTTAATCCCAGAACTCAGAATGCTGAGATAGGAGGATTGCCATGTGTTCTAGGCCAGCCTGTGCTACATAGTGAAGTTATGACCACCTTGTACTACAGAGCAAGACCCTCTATCAATAAATAAATAAATAAAATTTCTAACACGGGAATGGAAAAAGATAAGAAATAGTGGAGAATTATAAAGATTTCCTAGATTCAGTTTTTTCCCAAGAATCAGAAGTGAATTTCTCATTTTTGCTTAAACTCAATGTATTTTGGTTGTTTTATATTAACACTAACAATACAACCAATATCTTTGCAATAATAACAAGTGGACTAAAAGATCATTCATTCAATAAATATTTATTGGGCATTATTGTGCAAAAGAATTGAGAAAAGAGCTTTGGATAAGAGTAAGTCCTCTTCTTCTTGGAATTAAAAGTTGACATGGAAAGAGCCACTGAAGAAATCATCATAAGGATTGATCTCTATGGAATCATTCACAATAGGTGACCAGCTAGAATTGCCATTGATCTATTTTTGTCTTTAAGTGTCAGTGATGCCTTCATCCTTCCTTTGGGCACACTTTCTTTTTAGTACTCAGGTCAAATACTCAAGTTAAAATCTTCTCGATGGAGAGATGGAGAGGCCGAAACAAGAACTGGAGACTCAAAGTTATGACATCAAGCAAGTCACAGGAGAATTCCTATTTTTTTTCATGAACAGTAGCTTTTGGTCATACAGGTGTTTCCTCTCTCCAAATGACAAACATTTAGTGACTCACAAAGGCTCAAATAAAAAATGTTTGGATTCCAAAAAGCTGTTACCATTCATCTACTCACGATTCTTCCTGCACGATTTGATTAAAAACTTTATTCAGAGATATTTATCATTGTATTTTAAGAGAACTTAAGAAAACACCAAGAAAATTTTGGAGAGGGATACAAACATGGTCACGTACGTTGGTGTATTTTTAAAACACCAACTGTTTTATTAAAAAAAAAAGCTAGAAAACTCCCAATGACTTCTGGGCATAAAGCATAGGTACCAGTTGATTACCACCTTGATCTGTTATGTGTTGAGGTCTCTAGTTCTGGGATAAGTACGTGCAGAAGAAAAGCATCTGGAACTGGAAAGAACGATGGTATCCGTATTCTGTGATCAAGTTCCACATTCTTCTAGGCCTCATTTCCTTGTTAAAATGATGTGTTCCAGCTCCATCCTGAGAGCTGGCCAAAGAGGAGTAAGTTTGCAAAAGCACAAAGAAAAGCTGGAAGCAGAGTATTTTGTGCAAGAGCTGTATTGCCAGCTGATGACAAATTGGTGTGAAACCCTGGACTTGAAGGAGTAAAAGATGAGCCAGGCTCAGCTCACACCAACAGACACATCACAGCCAGAGGAGGCTTTACCCCGGTTAAATATCAGATGAACTAAAGGCTGTGGCCAGCGGCTATGAAGAATGTCACTGGACTGCTGTCTTATTGCCCAGTGAACTCTATGAGTGAAGGGTGTCGGCTGCCACGGGAAGGTCAGCTGCATTTCCAATGGTTCAAATGCAGGGTTTGGCTAGAGGCAACCACACACACACACAGGACAGGTGCTGAGAAATGTCTCTTTCCTGCAGTGTGCACTGGGACAGGTCAACTATGTGCTGTCAGATGAAGTGGAGCCTGGGCCATGAAGGGAAAGGACTGCGAATCTGGGTCAGCAAGGGGCTCTGGGGAGCAGAGGAGGGAGCCTGCCTTGGGACTTCTTTTCTCTTTTTTGTCCACTTCTCCAAGAAAAGACTGATTATCCTTTTATCATTTTTCCAATGAAGTTTAGGTTTTAGTTCAATCTTTGTTTTCAATAAAATTTAGGCGTTGTTCCAAATCTTATTGGTAAAAAAGACAGTAGGTTCCGTATTGTGTTCCATGGAATCATGACAGTGAGAGCGACTTGTGAGTTGTTCTGAGGTATCAGGCAAAGGTGAGGCCTTTTGTCTCTCTTCAACCTGAAAAGCTCTGTTTTCACTGCTTCCTTTCTTTCTTTTACTTGTTGTACAAATGTAAAATGCACAACTGGATATTTACTCAAGTAAAATATCACAGATGCACAGGAAAGCAACCCAACAGATCCATCATCTTATTTAGGGGCCATGCACTGCAGCGAAAGCCACTCTTTATATGTAACGATTTCAAATCTGAGAGGTTAAGAAATGACTCTACTGTTAAAAACAAGCCAGTAAGTGGAGTTGAAGACCAGAGTTTCTTACTTTGATGACATGTGAAACTCCTACGATTGTGTTAGAATGTGAATTCTGGCACAGCAGGTCCGGGGTGAGGCTGGAGATGCTGCTGAGCCAGTTTCTGGTCCATGAACACAGAACTTGATGATTTTTATGGATGAAATTTTGTGGTGCCTACATGACTTGGGATTTCTCTATAATGCTTTCTCGTGAATTTGTTTTTCTTTGTAAATATTTGTTATCCTTATTTTAAAGCAGCTATTTAGATTTAATACTTATAATGTAAAATTCATGCTTTTAAATTGTGCAAGTCAAGGAGCCTTCGCATGTGTATAGTTGCTCAGCTATCATCACTATCAAATTTTAGAAATTTTTTATTGCCTCAAAAAGAAATATGTTAATTTTACTGTTTTCATTTAGTTGAGCCATTAGATATCTAGATATATGGCTAAACATTATATTTCAGATGTTTCTATGAGGATGTTTTTAGATGGAGTTGACAGTTAAATCAGTAAGTTGAATAAGGCAGTTGGCATCAGCTAATGTGGCAGGATCTCAACTGCTCAGTTTAAGCCCTGACTCAAAAAGAGCAGAATTTCCTCTGAGTTAGAATGAGAAAATTCCTCCCATCCCATCGCCTTAAAACTTGAATGGCACTTAGGATCTTCTTGTATCTTAGATCAGGCACTCTTTGGATCCCAGCATTCAAATTAGGACTGAAACTACACCACTGGTTTTGCTAGGGCTCTCACTTGCTGATTCATCTTTAAGATACTGAGATGCGTTGGCTCCATAACCGTATGGGCCAATTCACCTGGGCTCTTTCTCTGGAGAACTCTGACTAATATAAAACTCATTAGCAATTACTCCCCATTAATTGCTTCCCTCAGATCTCAGAAACAACTAACCTACTTTCTGCCCCTCTGGGTTTGCCTATTGTAGACCGTTCATATAAGTGGAGTCACACAATACGTGGCTTTTTGAGAAAGCCTTGGCATCACATTTGCACATTTTACCCGGACTACAGTGTATATTGCCCTCACAGCAGGCAGCCCTTCCCAGCCCACCTTCGTTCCCCACCTGGGCCTGGGCAGAGGGGCAGGCATTGCTAATTACTACATATCTAGTACTAAGCAGAGTGTTTGGGATTTATTAAGTGTTTATTAGTTGTTCAATGAATATGTGGAAGTCAATATCCTCTGGGCTAGAGGTACTACTACAGAGTGCTTTCTTGGAACGTACCAAGATGCATCTGTGCAGGGAGCGGGGAGAAGGGTGACTGGTCATTCTGGTAACTGCTGAGTTTCTACCAGATGAGAGTAGGAACCAAGACAAAGTGACTTTCCAGAGCACTCATCAGTGTAGTGGTCAACTAACCTTTTGCCTGAACTATTTTTTTCCGAGTAACTAATTTAACTTTAGGGATTTTTCAAGAAAATCAAGTTAACGTATGCAGTGATGATGAGAATCCTTTTTAGTCTTAAAGGTATGCTGTGATACGCTTAAGCAACACGGAATTAATGGCATAAAATCATTCTAAAAAATCTAGGCTTCTCCTTACATTCAATTTAGTTATATACAGAAAACATTAATTACATATCTACTGGCATACAGTATTGTGTACACAGGATGAAAAAGAATTTTTCTTTAACAAATTTATAATTCACTCTGTGGCCATTACACACTGGAAAGTAATTCTCAAAGCATTTAAAACACATTTGAAAAGTGAATAATTTTCCTATAACTGCAGACAAAATATCTTAAATTGTGAGTTTAAAGCCCATTTCTATCATTTTTCTTTCATAAGTTGGAAAGAAATGTAAATGTCCAAATATTAACATTCTGCTTTTACATAAGCATGAAAATTTAGGAATTGGAACATTAAAATCTTAACTGGGAATTCTACACCTTAATCCTACCTACGGTTCAACTGTGTCCTTTGCCGTTTTCTTTCCCACTCTCAGCAAAGGCAACAAAAATTTAAGCATGTCATTCACCTGCTAAAAACTCCTCCATGGCACATTGACCTTAGCATAGTTACCTCTTCATGTATGTAGTGGTAGCAAAATAAGCCAGCTACCTGTTGTTCATAAAGGACACACCATAAAGGAAATGATACATAAACATTCACAACAGAGGGATGAAAAAACTTTAAATACTAACATAAAGCACTGAGTGTACAATACAAAAATGTCAAAATTCAAGTAAAATATTAATTAGAAAATTTTTCATGGGAGTAAAGGAAGAAATATATTTTTTAAACCTGTCACATGTCTTTAAGCTCTTGCTAACCCAATAAACAGAAGACAGAATTTTAAGAACAAATTAGTAAATCCAGAAACATAATTGAGCCAGTAAATTATCACTTTCAAGTTTTTACCGATGGGGAGTGTAAGATATAAAGGTATAACAAATATGAACAGATTAATAAAAATAGTGCACATATTTAGAAGTTAAAATAGAATGCAAACAAGGACATGCAGTGAAAATCATCTTGAACTTGTTAGCCTCAATACTAAATATTAGGAAATTACAAAAAATTGCCTTCATAAATAAGGAAAATGATTTAAAAATTGAAGTTTCATATCTAGTCTAACTATTACTAAACAGGTCTTCAAATTGAGATATTTCAGACATATGTGGATTCATTTCATCTTTTTTTCTGAAAAAAAATCATTGGGTATTTACTTCAAAAACTAAAAGAGTAAAAAAAATATATAAAAAATATGAGATCCAAGGAATATGAGAAATGGGTACAAAGAAGTCCCTGGACAACAGCTCTGACTTTCTTTTCTATCTTTCTTTCTTTCTTTTTATTTATTTATTTTTTTCTGAGACAGGGTCTCACTCTGTAGCCCAGGTTGGTTCTGAACTTACTATGAGCCCAGGCTAGCTATAGGCTCATGGCAATCCTCCTGCCTCAACCTCTCGAGTGCTTGGATTATAGGCATGTGCCATCACAGTAGGCTTGTGTGGTGCTGCAGATGTGGTAGGAAAATCACCAGGACAGAAATAGACTAAAACTGTTGTTGTGTTTCAGCAATTGGAAAAAAATGATAATTTTCTGACAGATTTCTAGAGCATTTGGAAAATCATTGCCTTAGTTACATAAACTATTAAACAAAAGAAAAAGGTAATAACTCCAAAAAAACAAAAGAAGTTTTACAAGAAAGAAAAGATTATATATCTCAACAGTAAGTCATATTCATACAGTTACAGTATTTTTGTAGATGCTGAGTGAAATTTGAAACAAATTTATAGTATAAGAATATAGCTTTTAAATCAGAGCAAAGTGTGATAATAGAATTTAATAGAACTTTTAAGACTTTTCATGGCAGTTAACAGAATTTTTAGAAAATTAGTTAAAATTTTGTACTAAGTTTAGGAAAGTATGTACATATGCACTAAACTTAAAAAATTGAAAAGGAGGTCAAGTAAAACTAAATAAAAGGAAAGGAGAGAATTAATAAAGATACAACTGAAATGAACTGAAATAACACAAACAGAACTAATCAATGGAACCACAGGCAACTCTTACAAAAGCCCAATGTAGTAGTAAAACTTCATAGAAGATTGGTTAAACACATAATATAAGCGATAAGAGAGAATTAATAACCTACAATGTTATATAATTATAATTAGGATAATTATAATTACTATATAGAACATGAAGACAGGAATGGATTCGTAAGAGGACAACATGTATTTAGTATTCTAAAAATGTCAAAATCTAGGTTGTCTTAATTACTTTTTTGTTGCTGTGACTCAATATCTGACATCCACAAATTTAGAGGAGGAAAGGTTTACATTAGTTCACAGTTTCAGAAGGTCACAATCCACTGAAGGGTGGTAGGCAGAAATGAAAGTACGTGGCAGAGTCTCAGGTGGAGGAAGCTCCTCATGGCATCACAAATAGGAAGACGGGTCCCACCCAGTCCAGTATCTCCCCAGAGCGAAAATCTGTAACGATCTTTCTTCTTCCTTTTATACAGTTTGAGTTCCCAGTTGGTCCTTCCACATCCGGACAGGTGTTCTTCCCTCATTTGTTGACCCACAAATCACACACACTCCAATCTAGGCTGGTCCCTAACTGCCTAATCCAGTCTGGTTTTTAACTGTCTAATCCATGCATGGTTCTTAAACCCTAATCCAGGCCTGGTTCCTAATTGCCTCAAGTTGACATAATTTCTCCAGCTGTCACATTGGTGAAATTATAGATCTTAGAGTAAAATTTAGGATTAGATGCACAAATATCAGTCCCCAGTGTAACAATAAACATGTAAAATAAACATGTAGCAATAAAAATGTACAGAATCCAAATAGTTTTTAGAATTTTCAATGTAAGAGTCAAGAGATGTGATTTTCAGCCTTCTACAAAAATTGTAGAACCACCTATTCTTATTCACTGGATTTGGCACCTTGTGACTTCCGGGTGTTTCTCAAATCAAAATGATCATGAAAGATAAATGCTATGAGTTGGTTCAGGGTACTGAGGCAGAGCCATAACTACAATTAAAGGTGTGCCTGAAAGAGGACCTCCAGCACTGCCTCATAAGGTCGCAAGAAACATGGGAAAAGTGTTTTCCAAGTAAGAGGGAGTAGGTTCAAGGGAACTAAGGATAATACGTCTTTTACTGTAATATTTTTTAAAAATTTAAACACTGCATGTTTCAATCATTCTATGATACTGTAAGGAAAACCATGGGGAATAAAATGAACACAATTTTTTGAAGATAATAGCAGTCATTTTTAGGCTGAAAAATTGAAACCTTTTGAAAAAATTGGAAGAGGATAACGACGTTTGTGTCTTAACGCACAGAAAATCTGGAGTATAGAGAAGTACAGTTACTTCCCCTCAGTGGATCACATTGTATTTGAATATTTTCTCTAGAATATTCTAACAGTACCAGTATTCATTAAAACCATAAAAGGAAGACAGTTATTACATTTTGTTTGTAAAATCACATTTTATTTTGGATGTTTATATGAACTAAATTATGTTTTCCTTCCCTAAATTTATATGTTGATGTCCTAATCCCTAGTACCTCACAATGTGACTGTATATTAAGACCAGTGTCTCTGAGGAGATAACTAACTTAATGAGTTTCTTATGGTGTTAAGTTCTGTATGCTAGGGCATCGGACAATATTCTGCTCTAAGAAGAGACGATCACAACACACGTTTAAAGGAGGACCATGAAAAGCCTCAGAGAGAAGACAGCCAGCCACAAGCTGAGAGAGGGAGCCTCAAGGGACATCCCCCCCCTGTAGGTACCTTGACCTTGCAACTTCTAGCCTTCAGTATTGTGCGTTTCTCTTGTTTAAGCTGTGTGATATTTTGTTACGAAATTACTAGCAAAGTAAGACGAAAGGACCCTTATTTTTGGTAATTTAGTTTTGAAGTGAATGGTTTTACCAAATGGAGTGAAAGGCGCAAATAAAAGCCACCTATTTTATAGAATTAGGAAAATCAGTTTTCCTTATTGAAAACCAGATTTACATCTTGAAATGGACCTTATGAGCTGAGGGTTCACTACAGGTGAAGAGTAGCGAATACAGTACCCAGTCAACAGTAATGTTTCTGTATTACATGTTAAGCACATTCGTGGGCTTAGCATGTTTTTGTAAGTCATCAGCTGTACATGCCCCATTAATAAATAAGTGACATGTGGAGAGGTGACAGTAATTCAGATAAGAAATAGGCTGTCTGTGCCCTGGGGGTAGAGACGGATGAAGCAGAGGCTTTGGTAAATCCAAGTGTGAGGAGGACAGCGCTCCTTAACCAAGCGACACAGATCCCTTAATGTGAACCAGGTTAAACTCCTTGGTAGTTTGCAACTTGAAATGAGTTCTAGATCATGTCTATAACAGTGCTCCCTGAATTTAATGCACTTTGAAGGTCTTGTGAAAAATGTAGATTCTGAATCAGCTAGGTCTAAGGAATGGTATGCAATTCTGCACTTCTGACAAAATTCCCAGATAATACCAATGGTACTGGTTTGGCACAACATTTTGAATACAATGTGAGGTACTTAAACAAGAGGGAAGGAAGGTCGATCACGCAGAATCATCAAAAAGAAATTCAGAGCCATTCAGCCTCATTTTGAGAAACTACAGACACATGAATGGAAGCAACAGGACAGCATGTTCATAACACTCATTCTGCGAAGTTCTGATACCTGGTAGGACAGAGCATAAGGCTGTCTTATGTCTCCGTGATTGGCATTTAATAATGTAACTTTGACAATGGGAATTTGGTTTTGTTTATTAAAATTGAAAAGGCACATCCTTTTGAGACCAGCATTTTCATTTCTGTGACTGTATCCTATGGGGACCGCCAACATTTGTGCCAAAATATGCTTTATACTTTCTGTGAAAGGGTTATACATGTGAATGTGTTCAAAAGCTAGAGTAAGCACAAATTCCCTGAAAAGCTACAACAGAAAGAAATCCCAGCATAACTCTAATGAGGAAACTAAGAATTCAGGACGGAAGAAGGTTTACTTCTCAGTTTTGTAGCAATGATTTTTAAATAATTAGTAGCTGTACCAGCTACCCTCACCCTGGGCATCATGTATTTTTTCTTTTAATGTGTGCTTCTCCCATTTATGTCCTGATCATTGCTTGACTCTCCACCTTCCTTCTTAGTCTCAGCCTCACATGTTTCATATCTTAATTTCTGATTTTAAAAGATTATTTCTGCTTTTCTAATATTTTCTCATTCCTGGTTCTAAGAGCTCTCTGGCTGAACCTCCTTGGTCCTGTGGAGTGCCTGGACGAGAGGCAAGGGCAGCCTAGCCTCTCCATCCTGAGCAGAGGCTGCTGGTCTGATGCTTCGTATGAAAGGAATTTGGTGTGGAGTAGACACCATCATTGATCTTCTAAGACAAATTTCTTCTCCAAACCCACTTTTTTCTAAAGACCGTGGTCTGATGTCAAAGACTGAACAGACATCACACCATGCAGTCCTCCAGTCTCCGTGGTAGTCATTTCTTGTATTTCTGTCTGTGAAGTGAGCTATTTTCTGATCTGCCTGTGCTCCTCCCAGACTGACCCTCTGGCACAGCCCATTTTACTACAGTCCACTTTTGCACAGTAAATAAATACTTGGATACCCTGTTCCTTAGAAGCCTCAGGAGACCTGGCCTGCCTGTACCAGTTGCCTGTGATCAACTTGTATCTGGCTCCTCAGTAGAACCTATTTTGTTTACAGATCACAGACAAACTGAGACAGATATCATTTTTCCATTTTCTAAAAGATATACAAAATGCGGACAGGATCACACCCCAGAGGCTGAGAAAACACAACTTCTGTGAATTCCTGAGAGAAAAACAATTTTTTTTTCCAGCTCTGGTTCTTTGTCAGTTACTAGCTTAGCAAAGTAGAAGAAGCAAAGAAATTGAGTGTCACTGCTAGATGTTTCTCAATACTGCATCTGAACAAAAAATACATTGGGTTCTTTCCTCACCACTGTTTTCGTATTTAATTTAGCATATACACTTCTTAGTCAGAGACTATACATGCCGGGCATATTTTATCTACAAATCTGTGAAACCTATTTCATCCCATTCTCTGTAAAAAGATAGAACTGCAAGCCCAGAAATCAGTAGAGTCTAGTGCTCACAGCAGGGTCTCTAATTTCACATTATCTTCAGCGGACAGCATGTAAAGGAGTGGGGGACCAAGAAGCCTAGAGAGAAGTGACGACTGGTATCTTTATGTTAATGCTCTTGGCATCTCTGCTCTCATGCCCCACAGCACCTGTTCAATGTTTTTGAAAAATTAGGAACTTTCACTGGCTGAAAACTTTGGC
Source organism: Ctenodactylus gundi (assembly GCA_004027205.1). Lineage (NCBI taxonomy): Eukaryota > Metazoa > Chordata > Mammalia > Rodentia > Ctenodactylidae > Ctenodactylus > Ctenodactylus gundi. The sequence goes on from PVKB01005751.1 coordinate 19,884, forward strand.
TACTTTCACAATTACCATGGAAGGTGCTTAAATGCGCCATTTGTGTTCCTGGTAATCCTGCTTGTTCTGGCCTCAACAATCCTCTCCGATGTTGCAACCCTACTCTCCTTCCTAGGTGGTTGGGGAAAAATTTTAAAAATAATGACTATCTAGATTGAAAATGGCATGAAATATAGCACAGGCTCCAATTAGCTCTTAACCAAAGCTCGGGGAGGGGCAATAGAGATTTGATATCTCAGAAGGAAGTTATTTCCCTGTCCCTCCAGGCCAGAAAAAAGGGGGTTTTCAGGTTGGGGCTAACAGAGAGCAGTGTAAGCGGTAGAAAACCAAAAAGCAGAGGAAGTAGGCAACATGCAATGAAAAGCATTCGAGGGAACCAAGGCTATCCTCATAGAAATAAGTCAATCTGCCGAATTTATTTTCCTGAATTTTGTGCATCTCTGACCACCGATTATTTAGCTAGCCATGTTTTCTGCAAAAAGACATTCTGATGTGATGACTACCTGTCTTTTCTGTTCAACACCTACACATAGAGAAACACAGATGTGAATGGTATTTTCTGCCAACATGAGAAAGTTACAATGTCAGATCCTCCATGTCCAAAGCAGAGCCCAATGATTCTAGGGTTAAACCAGGCAGTTAAATGACAAAGAATCTCACGAAGTCTGAACAAACTGGACCTTAATATGTGTTCCTGTGAACTGGTGTATTAGCAGCCTTATTTTTCATACTTTTAAGAAGTTAGATTTTTTTAAACAATGCATTTTTTAATAATACAGTAACAAAAATACTTTCCTGTCTCTCTAGCCAATCTTCCATATTTATCCTTCATCCACATTGGTGCCATTCTTGTTTTTAAGTTTTTCTTATCTTGGTAATTTTATTTATTTTTTTTCCTTTACCCCTGAAAGAAAATAAATTGGTGGAAATACACAAAGATCTTGAAACAAAAGCCAGGAAACCCTCTTGGGCTTGGAAGGAAAATATTGACAGAAACCAAGGAGGTGCTGGAGACGCAGTGGGCTTCCTAAGAAGAAAATCAATAATGGAGACAGAGTTGGATCTGGCTGAGATTTTGTTAATGAAATACTCTCCATCCCACAGCCATGGGAAGAAAATGAGTTGGAACTGGTAGCTTGATGCAGATTATTTTTTTCTGAAGGGCTTTTTCACTCAATCTTTGGAAAAAAAAATGCCATCCGCTTGCTTGGATAAATCCCTTCCTTCTGGGACCTCATTCTGTTAGAGGCTCCTAAAAATTGTCCAATGCCAAAGTGTTACCAAATTTGGACAAATAACAATTATCAGGTAATCTTATTTGCTTCTAAGTGTCAGATTCAGAGGCACACCGAGAAAGATACTAGGCAGGTGAGATGAGTATATTCTATATTAGAGAGATTGTCAGTTTCATCCACGTGGGTGAGTGGCAGTAGTAGAGACATAAGCTCTACTGCTTGAGGAGAAGGTATGGTGAAGACAGGGCCCCATCATTGGTGTCAGGAGACGTAGGTTATAGAGCCTTCCTGTTGCTAGTTAGCTGCCTTCATTTAACACAAAATTATTTAAATGCCTAAAATACCTTCAAGTCCCTCAACTTTTTAATTCTATATCATACTGGTTCTTGATGCCATACTCACAGGATGAAGGTACAGGTCTATTGTATAACAAATCAAATCAAAACAAAACACAATAGATGGCCGTAAACAGTTTAGCACATCTCCACCTCACAGCTAACATGCCAACGATCAGCACTTGAGGATTTTACATGAGATTTCATGGAGTTGGTGAAGTTTCTTCATTCATCTATCTTACTTAATAATTTTGAGATATCTTTTGAAATCTCTCTTTTACCATGTCTTGTAAACAACCATCACTTCCATTGTTTTCTTTGTTATTGTTGTTGCTTGTTTTTGTTTTTGTTTTTAATCACCAAATATGTTCTCAAGTGACCCTTATCCACCAGTGTGGAACTGAGTTGGTTTGAACAGCCACTTACACAGCAGGTAAATTCCTTCATGCTTGGCAGGGCATTTTCTCTTTTCTTATCTTTTTACATAATTTCCTCCCAAATATTTTGTTAGTAATCTCACAAACTAGTATTTTTCCTTCCTCAAATTTCCAGAAGTGGTCATCACTAATAAGCAAAATGCAAAGTCTATGGATCATTCCTTGCTTGACGTTTCCTCCCTGTTCTCACGTGGAGGGGGGCTAGATCCTAAAACTCTGAGACACTTCGTGTCCATGAAGAGGCTCTTGTGACTACTACCCTAAGCTAAAAAAAAGTAAAACAGGAAAAAATGTGTAAGATCCTGGCTTCCTTCCATGGGTACTAGTGGTTGGCCACATACCTTATTTTTTTATACCCAAAGAAAATAAAATGCCATCTTAAGTTACTGGTATTTCAGATCTCTGTTGTACAAATTCGAATTCTAACTGGTGTAATGGTCATTTTCCTCTCAGGAACTTATACCCATTTAAGAGGACAAGATATAAATACAAGAAAATATGCATTTATTTATTAACGTGCTAGGGGCTGAACCTAGGGCTTTGCACATGCTAGGTAAGCACTGCAATTTTCCTAGTTCTTGCTCTGAGATTGCATTTTCCTGACTGTCTGGAAAAGGGTCAGAGTTTGAAATGTTTTTACTACATGTATGCAAAAAGGTAAGAAGAGTAATCAGATTGGAGTAGAAAATATTGTTCATGCTCAAAAGCCAGCATTAAGTTAATTTTAGATTTTATTAGTTCAGAATCATCTTTACAGAAGGTCAGGAAAATGCAGGCTCAGAGCAAGAGCTAGGAAAGTTCCATGCTGGGGTAATTTGCTTATGTTCCCCCTCAAACTGTTCTGAAGGCAAAGCATATTTCGAATTGCTAAAGACTGCTTAATCACTGGGAGCCAAAAGGATCATAGCCAGAAAGGACAGCAAGCTCCAGCAGTCTGTGGGAAGCCCAGAGCTGAAGACCTCCACAGGATGGGCGGTTTATGTCTAGCTGCCTTCTCAGCAGTGATGAACCCCCACATTTCCATCATCATAGAAGCCTTTGTCTTCTTCTGGTACTCAGTAGCTAGAATAGTGCAAGGCAACCAGTAAGCACCAGATGAATACTTGTTGGCCGAATATTAAATCACTCCATGAACAAGGGCCATATCACATACATCAATGTGCCAATAGCCAGTTTCAGATTTGCTATTCAACTGGAGAGCATGTGTTTCTTGCTAGGTGCTACCTCAGTTAAATACACACATACACACACCTACAAATATTTGTTGTATTTTCTTAAAGGATTCAGGTGCTCCCTTCCTGAACTGAGTATCTCAGGTGCTCCCCCACAATTCTGAGTGACTCAAGGAAGAGTGGTTTATGTGGCTCCTGGTCTTTGATCATGAGCTCAAGAGCTTAAAGATGATTTGGAAAAGAGAATCGAGAGAATCGAATGTTTATTTAATACACTGTTTTCTCCTATTTTGCCACTTTTATTTTTGCTTATATGTTATTTGTTTCAAAATGCTGTCTCAAAAAACTTAAATTTTAAAAAAATATAGATATAATTATTAGGTGGTTGCGTTGGAATTTTGAATCTGAAGCTCCCACACCACAAACTTAGAAGATTTTCCATGCATGTAGTTCTAACACTTATGAAATTTTGTTTTTACATTTAGATCTATAATTCAGATATGATTTTTTCTATATTAGATAATGTCTAGAGGTTAATTACACCTGAATATCTAATTGCACTAACACAATTTACCTCAATTCATTTCCATTACATTTAAAATAATTTATTATTGCTTACTAAATTAGTATTTGTTCCAGAATCTCTCTGGATTCTATTTCTGTGAAATTGGGGTACTTGTTAGTGTGAACACTGTTATAATTGCTTCCCAAATTATCTTAGCTTCTTTCAGGTAGACTTAAAATCAATTTGTCTTGATTAAAATCATTATACACACACATAGAAAGGAATTATGTTTACAATGAGCCATCTTAAATGTACCTTTTAGTATTTCCATTTGGAAATAAGGCATATTCTTTATTATTACTTAAAAATATATTTCACTGTAATTTTAGAGTTTTGTCAAGTATCACAACATTTTGTTATCTATTTCAGCATCACTTAAAAACTATTAATTCATATATCCTTCAGAACTAAAACTGAGTTAATCAATTTTTAAAAAATACTTAACCATCTTTGAAAATGGTGTAATAACTTTGAACTATTTTTTTGCATATGATTCACTTTGGCTTGATTTAGAATTGTTTTCTGTGTATATTAATAAGTACTAATCCTCTAGCTTTTTTTTCCTCAGTGTTACTATTTTTAAAGTTTGATGTGATCGTCACTTTTACTCTTCAGTTTGAGCAACGTGGAAATCGCTTGCTTGTGAAGAACCACGCACCCTCCGAGCCTGGCCCTCATCCATTGGTAGATCTTTGAAAAACTTCAATTTCTTCCTAAATTTTTATTTACATTTCCATGTTTTCTTGGGTACTTTTCACATTTATATTTTGACTATATATCACTCATTTATTTTGACTTTCAAATATTTGTGGAAAAGGAACCAAAATGATTACTCAAGATTGTTTGAATCTACATTATAACCTCTTTCCTATTTTGTTCCTCATTAATCACTTTCTGTTGCTCTTACTTACTGTAGTCTTCCACAGTACAATAGTTATATTCAAATATTTGAAGAACCTTGTTGAAGTTTACGCTTTATTTTTCTTATTAAGTTTAGCTTTTACATTTATTATTTTCTTCTGATTTCTTTTGTAGTTTCTTTGCACAATTTCTAGTTGCTTAGAGTTTTCACTATGAATGTACATGATTTTGTCATGTGTACTTTTTCTGTACCTGTCTTAGTTTCTGTCTTATTACTTATGTATTGCTATGAAAAAAATACCTGGCATCTACAAATTAAGGGAGGAAAGATTTGTTTCAGCTCACAGTTTATTGAAAACCTCTCACACAGTCCACTCATGTGTGGTTAGCAACAGTAGAGGCACATGGCAGATGTCTAGTTGGAGAAAAGCTCTCAGATGTATGGCACATAGAAAACCAAGCCAAGGAAGATCAAGTCTGTGTCTGGAGACTAAGAAAAAGGGCAGAGTTTTCCCAGAGAAAGTGGTACCAATGTTTCTTCTTCCTTTTATTATTTCAAGTTGCCATTTGGGCCCCCAACATGTATGGTGGATGTTCCTCTCTCATTTTCTGGCCCACAAGTCAGTCTTACATATCTGAAAGCTCTGCTGGGGGCATTTTCTAACCCTAAGGAGTTGACATAACTCCTCCAGGTCAAGCGTCAAGCACCCCACCTCATCCAGCCAGGCTTCACCTCCCAACAGCACATGGTTCCATAGGCATCCCGCTACCTTCAAATACAGGAGGCTTTGGGGGACATTCCTTATCCAAACTATAACAGCACCTAATGTGATGATGATATAATTTTTTAGTTTTATTTTAAAATCTGTTAATATGGTGAGTTGCTGATATTTCAATGTTAGGCCAACATTTCAATCCTGAGATAAACCCAGGAACAGCCATAATGTACTAGGATACATACATATGTATGTATGTATGCATGTATGTGTGTATATATATAGATAGATAGACTATATAATATATATGTATATATGTGTGTGTATATATCTATATCTATACCTATATCTATATCTATATATTTTCAATCTATTACTAAAAATTTTTAAAGAATTTCCACCCCCCCCCCCCCACCATGTGTACATGATCTATGGGTCAGTAGCTGGCCTCATAGAATGAATTTGAAAATATTTTCTCCACCTAAAATTTCTAAAAAGGATTATAAAGAACTGCTGTTATTTTATCTTGAAATGTTTGGTACAATTACTAATGAGAGAATTTAGCCTGATTTATTTCTTTTCAGTAGTTTTATTAACTAGAAATATAATTTTTTATATCAATAATGATGCTAAAGACCACTGGTAGGCAATTTTATTGCTTATGTGCTAGGCATCGTGATATTTTTATGAACTTTGAAATCAGTCTTTGTAAAAATATGCCATTTTTTTACCTCATTGTCAGGTAAAGTAACTGAAATTAGGGAAATTAAATGAGCACACACCAAGGAAATAATAAGGCAAGGATTTAAACTTCTGTATTTTCTACTCTATTTTCTACTCTAGTTTATACATTGACTGTAAATATTCCATTTTACTGGTAGGCCTATGAGTAAAAAGCATAGATATAACTCATTCATTTACTATCCATCTGTTTCTTGTAGTTATCCAACATGTACATTAAATATTTACCTGTTTTAGGCTCTGTGTAGTAGGCATGCTAATTGGAAACTCAGAAATCAGGTGGATTTAAGATTACATTACAAAACAAGAATGTAAATGTTTCTTGTGTGTATTCAGAGGAAGACTTTCTACATATGTTCTCAGAAATGCTTATTTCTGCCAGTATTTCTACATTTTGAGCAACTTTTTCGATAATAAATTTTCTCTAGCTTTCCCCAACTCAAAATTACATGATCTAAAAATCCCACATGCTTGGGAAACTTGCTCTGGATTCCATAAATTCATGCCATACCTTGAGAAGTAATATGAAAGTGAACATATTGGTCCTTAAATGCCAGCTGTCACACTCGATAAACCACTCATTGGTGCAGAATTTTCAAGAAACTACCAAAATGAAATTCACATAATTTTCTTAGCAAGCAAAAAAGAGACAATAGCCATTTCCTCTACTCCATCCAGTCTGTTTTGATTTCTCCTAAAAATGACAGTTTTACAAATATATTAGCTCTCAGCTAGTTTTTTTTTTTTTTTTTGAGACAGAATGGAATTGCCTGTTAATGGACAGAATGATTTTTTCCTTATTTTTTTCCTCTTTTACTTGAAGCCATATATTTTATTTCTTTCAATATTTTTAATTGGGCTAAAAGAAGGTAGAATTAAAAAAGTTCTTACATTAAAAAACAGTTGTTGCCAAAAAGATTTTACCCAATTTGAAAAATAACAAAGTACACCTCAGTATAAATCATTGCTTCACAGAAGTGGGAAGCCAACTAGCTAAAAGCAAAAAATTAAAAAACAAACACAAAAACAAAAAAAAAAATTAAACTCAACTCTAGTCCTTGCTTAGGTGTATGTCAACATTAGGTGGGAAAGACCTTTTATTGTTATGACTGTCTAGACTCCTTTAATGTCACATGTACTTCAATAGTTCCAATCAGGAACCAGGATTAAGTACGAAAAAATCAGGAACCAGGATTAAGTACGAAAGAGCATTGAATTCCTAATCAGTGGTTCTAAGCATTGTCGGAAACTAAGATTCAAATTCAACTCTCTAATCTCCTCACAAATTATGTTTTTGCACACAGTCAAGTCACATCCACAACTTTAACATACAAAGTATTAGGAAAAGCACTTAGCTCATGAAATCATGTTACAACAGAGGCACATAAAGCTAGCTGAGTTAGCTAATATTCAAAGACTTAGTGGCAGAACCCAGACCACAACTCTACATCTTATGATGGAGAAAATATATTATTTCTACCATCCACAGCTTTTCATACAAGAAAGAATAGTCAATAGAGAATGAGTTTGAAAACAAGCTGGAGTCTCTGAGGGCCAGTGCCTACCTAGAAACAAGAGCTGACGTACTCCGAAGTCTACGTACATGTATAATGAACACCTAGCAATGGAAGTTATGGTATGTTGCAAACCTTAAAAGATAATGCGTGATTAGGATGTGGTAACCAAAACTTTTGAAAATTAAATGAGATAATACATAGAAAGCACTAGCACAGAGTTTCATAAATGCAATGAGAACCTTCAACATCCAGGCCCTCATGGTATCAATGAACATGTATCCATCGTTTCATTAGCTTATTCTGGAGTATCTCTGGCTGTGTTAGAGACTAAAGAAAGCTGCTTCCCAGGGTGAATGCATTTCTCTAGAGAAAGGAGTATGCAGTCAGTTCAAACTTGCAGCTCATAAGTGGGATTTTCACTCTTAAGTTACCCAGCGCTGGTAGACAGAGCAGGGGAAAGACTGTGGGCTCCTATTCAATGTGTGGTAGAGACTGTTAGTGGCCTCCTGCACCAGCAAACCACTGTCCCAGCACTGCTGCATTAACAGACCGCCACAAGCTATTGTGAAAACAGCTCATTGACAGAGTAGGGGGGAGGAGAAGGAGACCCCACTGGGAAAGGATCAGAGGATGAGATCAGGATCGTTAAGGGAATATTTTTATGGAGAATTGTATGCTAGTCAGGTTTTCCTCTTCTTTTAAAAACTAAAAATACTAGTGACTCTACAAATGGCTCAGTGGTTAAAGCAGTTGCCTAGGAAGTTCTAAGTACCCGAGTTCGATTCCCCAGCACCACGTCATTATGCCGGGAATGGTGGCACACACCTGTAATCCCTGCACTTGGGAGGCTGATGCAGGAGGACTGCCTAAAGTCCAAGGCCAGCCTGGGATTTCTAGTGAGTTCAGGACTAGCCTGAGCTGCAGAGCAAAACCCTGTATCAAAAAAAAATTAAAGATACTAAACTGCACCAGAAATAAACATTACACACCACAATCTCTATCTGCTTATAAAATTGTGATTAAAAAAACTATAGAGAAAAAACCCTCTACTTTCTGTACGCTGAAGCAAATGGTGTGCTCACTGTACCAGACTTCAGAATCATGCTGATATGAGCTGGCTTAGCAGCTCCTGACTTCCAGAACTTTGCCTATGGAGTCAGCAAAAAGCAGTAGTTTCCCTTAATAAGGGGGATAATCAGAGGGCCTGTGAGTACAGAAAGGTAGAACACTGTGGTTTGGGCCTACCAGTAATATTTGGTCCAGACTGATCCAGCACCAGCACCTTACACCAGGTCCCAGCCCCACAAAAAAGACCTACCATGACCTGGCATGCATGGACTGAGGGGGCATCTTAGTAGGACGACTCTACTCAGTTATCTCTCTTTTCTTTCTATTCTTTTTGCTTTCAATTTGACAGACTCCATCAACTTGCAAGTGGCACCTAGATTCATAATAAAAATTTAGTAAACTTCAATTACTGTTATTCAAGTGATTGCATTATAAGAAAATATTTATAATTAAAAAGCCAAATAGATCTTTAAGTAGAATTAGAGAGTTGGCAGGTTGGTATGATGTAGCATTCACTTGAGAAAAACAATGGTGGAGGAACAGCCAATAGGAAGAGATAAGGCAGTGTTGTTAGCTCTTCTGAAGCCTACTAGGCCAACATATTATGTAGCAAACTGAGTTATGAAGGAAGAAATTAGTGGGCATTTGTGTAACAATGGATTATAGTAAAAATCAACAATAATCAAGTATTATACTCACAGTACAAAGCCCAATTTGGAAATTTTACCTGACCTGACCCAAAATGTTTTTAAGTGGAACTATTAAAGAATCCATAATAATGAATTATGAAGAAATATTTTAACAAAAATTTTTTTAGAAGATTGTAGATTTATATACAACTGAAAAAATAGAAATCCCATGTAGTCTTTACTCTGTTTTCCTCCATGGCAACTACAGGCAAAGCTACAGAATAAGATCATGGCCACGATGTTGACACTGAGGCAGGCAAGATACAGAGTAAGTCCATCTCCATTCACAGGGTCATGGTACCCATCTCCGCCCATCCTACCTTCCCTTAGCAACTAGCAACTACAAATGTATTTCTCATTCCTATAATTTTATCATTTCAAAATGTTACATATAATATGCAAATTTTGGGGATTGACTGCTCCTCATACACACACATACACATTCAGTATTATTCTCTACATTTTTCACCTAGGTTGTTGTGAATGAATAGTTTAACCGTCTTAATTGCTAAGTAATATTCCATGGTATGAATATATGTGTATCTCAGTTTGATTAACTATCCATATGAGATCTTTTCTTTCTAGAGTCATTATAAATAAAACTACTCTAAAATATCTATACAGATTTTTTAAATGAGTAAGCTCATGTCTATAATTTACTGGAAAAATGCCCAGATGCATAATTGTTGGGCAGTATTTCTTTGCTTTTTAGGAAACCATTAAGCTATTTTTCAGACTGGATGAATAATTTTACATCCCCACCAATAATATCTGAGTCATCTTGTTTCTTTACTCAAACTGGCATTGTCATTTTATATCTATTTTAGTTATTCTAGTAAGTGTATAGTGATCACATTATTGTATTAATTTGCATTTTTCTAATCCTTGGTGACATCAAGCATTGTTTCACATGCTTCTGAGCTCCTTGCCTTCTTTGGCAGAGTTTCTCTTTGTTTTTTTTTTTTTTTTCTACATGATCTGGCTGGGTTGTTCACATTTTCACTGTTAAGTTTTGAGAGTAAATGATATGCTCGAGATACTAGCCTTTGTCAAACATATGATTCATATGTGTATTTCTACAAGCTATAACTTGATTTTTATTCTCCTAACATTATTATTTTCATCTTCTTAATTTAATAAGCAAAAGATTTCAATTTTTATGAGGTACAGATAATAATTTTTGGATCATGCTTTGTGTTCAAGTCTGAGAACTTTGCCTGGTCCCAGATTGAAGATTTTGAAGATTTGCTCCTGATTGGTTCCAGTTATTTTGTAATATAAAATTTAAGTTTATTATCTATTCTGAGGTAAAATTTTCATTTAAAATGTTAATTTTAAAATGTGAGGCTCAGGTTAAGGGTTCCCCTCTCCCTGCCCTGGGCTCTGTTGCCCATGCTGGTCCTGAACTCACTATGTAGCCCAGCCTCAAAATCACAGTGATCCTCTTGCCTTACCCCAGGCTTCTGACTGCTGGGATTTCAGGCATATGTGTGTCACCATGCCCAGCTTCTGTGGGACTGGAGAATTGAACCTGGGGCCTTGCACTCATTAAGCTAGGCCTGTAACTACTGAGCTACACCCCTGACCTAAGTTTGTTTTCTTATTTGTTTTTGCCTATGGAGGTTGACTGCTCCAGTCTGCAGGAGGCCTGCCTGCTGAAAGGCTAAACTGCCTTTATTAAATTGCTCTTACACCTTTGAATAAAGTAAGTTTGGCAAATTCAAGTAAGTTCTACTACACTTCTGGTTTTATATTTTGTTCCATGGGTCTATGTTTATTCTGTTCACTATATCTACTAGCCAAGACTTAATATTGAATAAAATGATTCCTTCTACTTTATGTTTTTGTCAAAAAAAATGGACTGTTCTGATCACTACCCTTTTCCATATTACTACATTTAGAATAAGCTCGTCTACACTTAAAAAAGGATCTTGTTTGGATATTAATAGAAATTGTGAGAAGTGTGCATATCAGCACAGAAGAGTTGGTACCTCTGACAAGTTGAATCTGCTTATTCATGACCAAGGGGTATTTTAAAATTTATTTATATCTTCTTTGATTCTTACATTAGAAATTCCAAATTTTCAGCATGCAGATCTTATGCATACTTTGATCCATTTATACCTAAATGTTTCATTTTTTTGGAGTATCATACAAGGCTCTCTGTTCTAAATTTTGCTTGGCACCATATGTCAATACTATACAAATACAATTGATTTTGTGTGTTGATTATGTAAATTGACCTTTTAAGAAGCAATGTACCTTAATCCATATTTATTGCTGTTCTACTTTGCAAAAAAATTACTTTATATCTTAGGGAATATCAGAATAATCAGTACTTATATCTTAATAATACTCATAGTATCCAATTTACCTCTGGCAAAGTTCAAGATGAGAAAAATATAACGTGTTATATAACATATACAGCATATTTGGAACACGAATGGAATTTTTGCAATGGGACATAAAGAAAAAAAATTGGTAAAATGAATCTGAAGTGTACATCAGGGTAGAAATGTTCCATGCTTAGGACTTGGGATACCTAAGGTCAAATTGCCAGCAGATTTTTTTTTTTTTCTGTGACTCAGGCCACTCTTGAATGACTTGGTCACCAGTACAGGGTTCATATCAGATAAGTACTTTTTATTCCAGTAACATAATTTAGAATTCAATACGGTAACACTCATGAACACACTTTTGAAACAGAAATAGTGTGCCAACATAAGGTTAGAAGATTTTCTCTCCTCTGGTGCTTTAATAATTAAGAGCCATTTTCCACTTGGAAAATGCTTTTGAATTTTTGTATCAAGGTGAGATGTGTATTATCAAGGTAGCCTCTCTAGCCATGTTTCTGGGGAATGGGAGTTAATTACATCACACCATGTATGAGTGAGTGTCCCTTCCATCCAGGCCAACTGGGCATTATTACAAGTCCAAGTAATTGCCCTGCCTTTCATCACTTGCCTAAATCATTAGAACACAAGATTATTAAACTAAGACCCTACCAATTTAGCCGCTCAATGATGGAGTCTATTAGACCATCTGCTACCTTATCAACACCAGGCGCAGCAAGTCCAGGCAACTTTATAGCCAATATGTAACATCGCACTGCTTCCAACTGGTCCATATACTATTTTTAAATGATTGTTCTTTAATTGATAGGGCTAACAAGCAATCCAGCAACTGCTCATCAGCTGTTGGTGAGATCTGCCAAAAGTAGACTGGTTCAGAAAGAACCATTGCACAATATAAGGTTATTTCAAACCATGTTGTTCAAATTGGAGTCTTGGAAAGATTAATTTCAGGAAGACATGAATCTTAAAGACACAAGAGTGTGGCTTCATTCTCCTCATTACCCAAGTTCTCACAGGAAATGAAGGCTTACTTTAAGAAAGTGAAGAGCAGAAGGGAAATTGAAATATGGAAAATAGAAGCTTTAATATATAAGCTCCCAATGGACATCCTCTCTACTCCACCTCTTAGCTTTTCCTGAAAGCAAAAGTGACTTCTGAATTGTCTACTCATATATCTAGCATCAGGTGATTAAAAATATTTCTGAAATAAATTATCATTGTTGCCTCTATGAACGTGCAGGCATATATACATATAACGAAAAAGAGACAAAAGAAGACAACATGTGCATAGAGTTTGATGGAAGAGGAAAAAGAGCTAGGTAGCTCCAGGCAGCTTCATTACTTTTGCATCCTTCAGGTACTTCTGAGAAATATTGGGAGAAATTATCTTAATATGTTGGAGAACTGATATACACTATCACTAGCATTTTAAAGGAAAAATAATAATGTCTTTGAAGGAAAGTGGAATGGGAGGATTGACAACTTCTTTCCCCAAATAAATCCTACCCTAATCTTCTCCAAGGATGCAATGTGAACGTCCTCTAGACCCCTGGAGCAATGAGGTCTACCCTATTGATTGGTACTTCCGATACATTGCTGGGTAATATGGTTTTGCCTTTCATCTAATTGTGAGACAACATCATAAGCTATTTGGAAGCAAAACCATGGTTTTCATGTGCATTTCTTTAGTGAACCTAGTCAAGTTCTGCTAGTACTGCAGCCAGAGTGAATAACTCCTGCTGTTCTAGCTCCTCACTTGGAGGAGGGTAAAGGAATGTGTGTCTTTGGAAAATTTTCTATTACCTATTCAAAGATTTCAGAGCTACATCTACTTTTCAAAGATTTCCTGCAGACCTCCTCAGAGAAGGAATGGATAATGGGGAGTGCTTCCAAGGAAACTTAGTCAAATTGCCTAAAAAGTTAAATGTATTTGAAACATAACTTATTAATGTAACTCCATGTCCCCTTTTTAAGTATATAAACCCCTCTCTAAAAAAACCTGAGTAAACATGTAATAAACCAGTTGTTTCAAATGGCTTCCAGGCTGGGTCACTGTGGCTTAAGACTAGAGAACGCCCAATCAAATTAGGATAGATTTATTTTTGATTCAACAAACATTTGTTGTAATCTCACAATAGGCCAGGCACTGGGCAATGTCTTTGATAAATCAGTAAATTAATGAATAAATGGGGTATGGATGTATAAACAGATGGACAAGGGATGAGTGGCTGGTTAAGTTGTTTTTCTCAGGTATTGTGTCACAGCAGCAAAATACTGACTAACATACTAGATGAAAGCTTGCTTTCATTTTTACTTCCAATGCAGAGATTCCTCAAACTTATATCCAGTATTTTGGCTCGCCTTAGCTGCATTGCAAGAAGAGGATTTGTCTTGGACCACAGACAAAATATAGAATACACTTATAATTAAATAAGTACCTTTTAAAATATTTGTTATTGAATATTAAAGAATAAGAGGGTAAATATCCTACTGGCCACAGAATGGACACAAGTTAAAAAACTTTGGTTTAGATTTTCCAAGCCCTGAACTTGATCTTCAGTACTACAATAAATTAAATAAATAGATAAATAAAATTTTAAAAAACTAAGCATCAGTTGAAGTATTCTGATTTGTTGTTTTCTATATTTTTCCATTTGATTTTGTGGTTCTGGGAAATACTACTCAAGGCCTTATACATGCTAGAAAAACACTTCATTTTAATTTATTATTTTTTTTTTTAGTTTGTATAAGCTGTCCTCTAAATTTGCTTTTGTAAGAATCATTTCCCTTGGTTCCTTGGCTGTCAGTGTCAGTATAAAACATCCATCATGAATGACAGCTTCCCTAAGACAAAGCCTTTCTGGTTGTCTTGGTCATAGGACAACCTTACAACAATGAAATAGTGTCTGGGATTTTTAACGAGTGAATGAGCGAAAAACATAACTAAGCTTTGTCACCCCCTCTACGTCATTCCACCTTCTACCTCTTGGACAATATGCCCCAAAGCATTTTAATTCATACTGAGAGTAACGCATATCTATACAAAAGTAAAAACAATAGGAGCAAAGAAAATAGATTAAAGTTGGTTATATCAAAAAACTATATGGATCACCTGGTTGTTTCTCTCTCCTGGGTTACATAGGAACGGCAGCTCTAATAAGCTTAAAAAACTGAACTCTTCCTTACAACCTCCCAAGATTAGTCATTTCCTAAAAGTTGTGCAGTTTCTGCCTTTTTTTTTTTAATAGCATCAGGTATTCTGGCCAAAGATATCCTTCTTTTAGTATAAGTTCAAGGTCCAGCAAATTTGACCTTAATTATCCCATAAAGTCCTATGTCCAAATACAGTCAAGTTAAAAAAATCCACAACTTGAAGTAGACCACATTTCCCATTTTCCAATTATAGCAGAACACTAGAATCACAAAGAAGTAACCTTAGCAGATGTTTCCCCCAAGCCTTAATACTGTGTTTTGCTTGCAATTTATAGCATTTTTCACCCATGAAGACAACAGCTAAAATAATGCCTGAGTCGATTTACTCATACATAAAGCATCAAATCCTACCCTCCTGATATTCTTGGCCAGCTCAGTAGATATTTACCATACTTTACTCATTTATTTCATTACTAAAGCTTGGATATTGCATTCAAATAACAATAAAATAACCATACTCTTAATCCTGTAAGAACCTTTCTCCTTGGATTCCCAGAGTCCTTTCCTGGTGTCGTCACATGCTCCTGTGTCTCTGCCATATCTATTCTTTAAAATTTTTTTTACCCAATTATTAGAGAGAATTTGCAATGCACAATGATTACATTAAACCTGAGAATTTCTACTTCCTCTTGCCAGCATATTAGTTTTTTTCTGTTTTGTTTTTTTGTTTTTCTTAATTAAGTCAAGTATCTTTCAAGGCCTTGAATTGGAGGACATATGTTCAAATACAAGGTTAGGAAAACATACCTATTTTTACTATTAAAAACTGACTTTTCAGAACACAAATAGGTCCAGCCTGCTTTGACACAAAATTCATTTTGACCAGAATAGTCCTAAGACAAGGAAAAAGATGCCTAATGCATTATTTGGGACCAGAAGTGTCATTGCACCAGGAAAATCCCATCTGTAATGTGCTGAATGTATATGCTCTTCTGCTCCCAAAATTATATATTGTGGTCTAAATTCCTAGTAGTGTAACACTGACTGTATTTGGGCATGGGGACTTAGGTAGAATAAAGGTCAAAGGAGGTCATATAGTTTAGCCCTAATTCACTATGACTGAGTCCTTATAAGAGTTGACTATGCAAAGCAAGTGCTTTAACCACTATACCATCTCAGCACTCAGGAGGCTGAGGCAAAAGGATTGCCATGAGTCCAATGCTAGCCTGGGCTACAAAGCAAGACTCCCAAAGAAATAAAAACATTAGATCATGGCAGACCTAAAATGTAAAACATCACATGGTTTCTCTTAGAATGAGAAACCCAGAGTATAAATAAGTACTAGAATCAAACAGGTGAGGCACTGGGAGGCTGAGGGGATGAGAGAGTGGAAAAGTTACAGAGGAAAGGAATATGAAGTCGATACAATATATATGTGCTGAAAATTCTCAAGTTTAATGTAATCCTTGTGTATTGCAAATTCTCTCTTATAAATGGGGAAAATAGGAAAAGAATAGATATGGCACAAATACACAGGAGCATGTGGACACTGGGACTCCAAGAAGAAAGGTTCTTACAAAGTATCAACCTGGGTGATGCTTTGAACCTGGACTTCCAGCTTCCAGAATGTTTAGAAAGTAGATTTCTACTGTTTAAGCCACAGTCTGCGACACATTATTTTAGACACCTTAACAAAGTAATGTACAGAATCTGGAAGCAATATGCCTGGTCACAGCAAAGGGAAAATTAAGAATATTTGTAGTCCTTTCAGGCCTACAAGTTTGTGGACTGTGAACAGAGATAGTTGCTAGCTTGAGGCAGAACAAAGTAGACCTTAGCAAAGATGAGGAACTGCTCTGTTTGGCTTTACTTACTTTCAGGTGAAAGTCAGATTGATTTCTGCTTTGTTCCCCAAACAGCTTGCTCTAGCTACTGGCCACTGCCAAGCTTGGGCTGGAGGGAAGAAGGCTTTATCAGTATGCAGATGAGGCACTGGGGGCAAGCTGCGCAGCAAAATCCCTGAGTCTACAGCCTTTAACCTGATGGAGGAATTCAGCCTCATTTCGGGCCAGCAAATCAATCTATCCTGGAAAGAAACCTTAGGGAGAAAAATTCACACATCAGGAATTCAAAACCTTACCTCCTGGAAGACTGGTTTCCAACAATTTGGAATAATAATACACCTCAACACAAAGACTCAAGGCAACAAAGAACATCTCAGCCTACTTAAACACATTTAAAAAGCTCTAAGCAGATGGTCAGCTCCGTCCCAAACTGAACAGGCTTCAGTGGACCCATGAAAACGCGTGTTAGCACGGTGCTTTCATCTTTATTCCAAAATCTAATGCTCACTAAGCATTTCCAATGTCAAATAAGCCCCATTTTACTTCCATTTGGAGAAACACGTGAAACGACAATCTCCCCCTCCCAAGTTAGGTATAGAACTGTCTTTTAAAATCCATAAACAACAGCACCTTGGGTGTTTGAAATATCTCGTACTTTTGTGCAATCGGTCTTTCCTAGCAAATCTGACAGACTGACTGGGTCAATTGTAACACCTCCTCCTCTGTACAACAAAGTTCTTTTAAGCCATGATTATGAAATAAAATGAAAAATGACCTTGAAATAAATGCAAAGGGTGTAATTTTAAAAAAATTTGTATAGCTATTTATATATGTAAAAAAGTAAAATAAAGTATCAATTTTTAAAACTGAGAAAAGAGTGGCTTAATACATTTTAATTAAATGAAAGACTAATTGACATAACTAGTGATATTGCTAATTTAACATAGAGTGTTCTGGATTCATTTCTTAATTAACAAATGCAAAGGAAGAAATTCTGATTTCAAATCATGGAAGGCGTATCATGTACGAATGAAAATTTGCATTTCTCAAGCAGAATATTACACTTTGCAGGGTGCATCTTTCTTTGCTGTTTAAAATTTCAAATGAAAGCTCCAAGTGATTACAAATAAAACAAAAGTGAAGTAATTCAAGTTACTATTTATTGCTATAATTTTTTATTTCAGGTTTTGAGTAGGAGTTGAAGACTCAAACTGAAGCACTCTTGTATGACACAGAACCATTGGGAGCTATTCTTGAAACAAACCCATGGACTCAAGTTTAAAGATATCAGAGGCCAAATGAAAAACTCAATTATTCTAATTAGCTTCCATGTCATTTACATGTTTAGTAAAGAGCAAAAAAATGTGCAAACATAAACTCTGCATACATAGCAATTGTCCCAGTGTCACAGAAATTTGTGTGAAAGGGGATAATATCACTTGTAAGTTTCCAATCGTAGGTAATTATAAATATATCAATTGTTTAAAATAAATCATTATAAATAACAATAAAAATAAAAAATAAAATTATTATAAATAAATAATACAAGCCATTTGCAGCCTCGATTTATTCCTGACACAATGCACTGTCTACACCTTGCATCTGAGGACTCCACTACCAACACCCCATTCTCAGCACCCCACTGGCTTTTCTTCACTGTGAAAGTTGAGGTAAAAGATTTTCTGTTTTGTTCTCACTCACTCCATCCTTCAGCTAACAG
This sequence comes from Ctenodactylus gundi, assembly GCA_004027205.1. Classification (NCBI taxonomy): domain Eukaryota; kingdom Metazoa; phylum Chordata; class Mammalia; order Rodentia; family Ctenodactylidae; genus Ctenodactylus; species Ctenodactylus gundi. Next base: position 38,291 of record PVKB01005751.1, read on the forward strand.
CTTTGTTTCCAATAAGCCCCATAGTTTTCTTGACTTGCACAAAATATGCTGAAATTTTGAAAGCAAGAGCTACATCTTTCCCTTCACCCTATGGAGTATAGCATGACTGCAAGTTAAATGAATGAGGAAACTGATTTAAAAGTATTTAGTAATTTTCCTTAAGAGTATACATACTTCCTACATAATGATATCATGCATATTCTGTTCAAAAATAACTAATATTAGAATTTGCAGATATATCAATCTTCCAAGGACAAGGTTCAACAAAACAAACAAAAATCAGACATGAAGTCTATACTGTATGATTCCATTTAGATACAGTAGAGAATCAGGGAAAACAGTCTAAGCTGTTCTGAGACAGAACTGTTACTCAGTAGTCAGGCAAGGGAGGGAGGTTATTTTAACGATGAAAGGGACATCCAATTGGTATTTGAGAGGTTGTAGCTGGGTCTCTCTCTCTCTCTCTCTCTCTCTTTTTCTCTTTCTTTCTTTCTTTCTTTCTTTCTTTCTTTCTTTCTTTCGAGACAGAGTCTCTGTAGTCCAGGCTGGTCCTAAACTTACTATGTAGCCCAGACTGGCCTCAAACTCATGACAATCCTCCTGCCTCAGTTTCTCAAGTGCTAAAATTATAGGCATGCACCACCACACCCAGCTTATGTGGTGCTGAGGAATTGAGCCCAGGGCCTTGTGCTTGTTAGGCAAGTGCTTTAACTTCTGTGTTATTCCTCCAGTCCCAAGTTGTATTTCTTGACCTGGATAACAGGTGACTTGGTGTGTTCTCCTTGTGAAACTTTCCCAAGCTGAAACACTAATGGTATGTTTGCTTTTTCAGTTAGCATATTTCAATAAAAAGATTCTTCTTTAAAAATAAAAGAATCACATTAAAATGTATCAAAGAAAGGAGACACCATAAAATATTACATAGTGTTGGGTATATATTTATAATTATATTTTTATAATTTCTCTAAAGTCATGTAGTGCCCTAAATTTCTAAGGTTTTATCATCTTAGAGTATTTCTTACTCTCTGAAGAACTACAGACACCTTTAAAAAAGGGCTAATGTCAGTTTTGGATGCAAAATGGGCTGCCTGTGAAACAGCCTCTTGTCAATTCCTGAATCACTTCTCTGTGCTTCATTCTCCATTCTCCTGGCCTCCCTCACTTTCTTCATCAGGCTTTGCTAGGAGATTTCTGCTTTTAGAACACTGATGTCAACACTTACTCTTTAAGCATTCTGGCAAACACAGGAACATTTTTTTTTTACCTTGCCTTCAAACCAAGTCAGTTGACTTCTCACAAATTTCTAGGCTCCCTGAAGTTCATAAGTGACATCCTGAAGTGTCTGAACCATCTAAGGACATTCTTTCAGTTGTCCTTAGTTCCTTATTCCTGAAGACTTCCAAAGCCCTTTGTTTTCCTGAAATAAGTATGATTTGTGAGGGAGTATAAGCTATGAGGGGAAATATCAATGACTGTGGTATAGCGGAAAGACATCTGGGGATGAGGAAAGAGGAGGAAGAGAAAGATGAATAACAGCAGGTAGGTGGACCACAGTGAGTCACAAGCTTGCCACAAGTTAACACAATAGTAACAGAAAAACGTTATTGACTGGAGTTTCTCAGAATCTGATGACAACAAAAACAGGAACAATAATAGCTCTTATTGAGAGTCTACACTATGTCAGGAACTGGATTCGGCATTCTAGTTTTGTTTGATCCTCACACTAAGCCAATAGTGTAGATATTTTCCTCTTTACTTTGCCAATGAAATAACAGACTCAACTGATTTTGCACCTAGTTTCCTATCACTACACAATATGGCAAATACAACACAGAAAATGAAAGGTAGCTGATTTGCAGAGTGAACCCCTAATTTGGAGTTTGTCAAGCATCGTCAGATTCAATCATGAGTAGTCCATATTCAGACAACAAAAATAATACTTGACCTTATATATCCTACTTTTTATCATACTTCGTTAAAATTGAGTGGGGACTTGTCATCTATTTCTACAAACTTCTATAATGTTGGATATTAAATTTGGTTCATTTTTTTATCTAAAGAGTCTCCAGATTACCTGGCATATCAATAACTATGGAAATTATTACAAGAAATAATTTCAATATTTTTGTCTGTTAGCTTAACAAAATCAAGCAGAGGACCACTTTTCATAGTTCAGTCACTCTTCGTTGAACAATGCATCTTCACGTTCTCATATCTTTCTATCAAGCTGAAACTAAACCCTGCAAAACCAGCAGCAGAAATCAATAGCAAAGATTTTCAAACTTTGCCAGACATCTAAATGGCTTTTTGTAGAGAACTTGCTGTTTGTTGTTGTGCTGTATCTGGAGAAGAGCTTAGTTTAGTCAAACACTCTTCTTATACCATCTAGAGTTGATATTACTTCATTGTTTTTCTAAACAGTTTTTTCTACCATTGCGAAGTTTTATAAAATGTTTTGAAGTTTGAATAAAAGAAAAACTACAAGGGGTAGTTTTGGAATTTCTTTTTCATTTTCTATTTTTGTTTCTTAAATAATAGTGGACTTATATTATGGAATGGGAAACTTTGCTTACACTTAAGAAAACACTTTTGTTGACAAAAGCAATTGGTAGGACACTGGACAAGCAGCCGATGATTATCATGTCTCCTTGTGACCTTACAAGAGTTATAATAAGGTGTCTCCGTCAGACATCCACAGAAGGTTTCATTCAAAAGTCAAACCTCAAGAGAACAAATTATTTAGCAGATTTAATGGAAATAATTAATTACAGGTTATTTTTTTCAGTACCCTAATACTAGCAAGTTCTGAAAAGCAAATGCTGCCTGTGCTACATCCCTTTATATAATCTAAATGTTAAACATAAAATATTAAACAAGCTTCCTCATGACCAAAGATATATAGGTAAGCTTCTCTGATAATGGCATGTCTTTCTGCCAGATAGTGGAGTAAGAATGGGGCACCTATAATATAATTCTTTTCATACTCTGATTTTTTTCCCCATCAACCAAAGGGAGAGTGAATTAGAGCAGAGTGATAAGCCTAGATACAACTGATGGCATTTCCTGAATGTGTGTTCTTTTCCAAATCTCTATCACTTAGAGGGAAACATATACTCTAGGATCTACATTGAACAAGGCTATTTTGTTGGCAAACAGAAGACAGCTCTTCACTTTACAGAACACAAAAATGTTCTCTCTCACTTGAATACTAACAGGATAAGTCCTAAAGTTTATCCAAAACTAGTAACCACAATTGGTATCAATTAGCTTACAAGAAGAAAGAAAGAAAGAGAGAGAGAGAGAGAGAGAGAGAGAGAGAGAGAGAGAAAGAAAGAAAGAAAGAAAGAAAGAAAGAAAGAAAGAAATCCAAGGGAAAAAAACATCTTGAGAATTCACTCTAGATCTGATGCTACTCAGACACACATATGAAAGATAGATCTGCCATTGCTATCCATGCAAAATGCTCTGGACAAGAGTATAAAACACTCTCCAGCTCTAGGACAACCTCATCTTTGGAAACATAAGTGAATGAATATATATAACAAAAACTTATTAATATTATGCTGTTATTACCACTAGCATATGATGCCATCTGTATGCTCTCCCTTTCCAGGAATCTGCAGCTCAGTGCTTTGTGTGAAATTGCAACAAATGTGGCACCTTAAGGTAGCACTTCCATCAGTCCCATTGCATGCCTCTGAAATGCAAAGCCCAATTTCTCTAAAGGAACAACCCTGCACTGTTAGTGTAACTCAGTATAAGTAAGTAAAAAGATTTAGATCTTGTAATCACACAGCTCACTTCTAGGACCAGGTGTCCAATTCAGTTTTTGAAATTATTCTCCTCATAGTTAGTTCCTAACTAATAATGATGCACCATCTTATTGGGACAACTCTGATGACTGTTAATGATTATCAACCCAAAAGTTAGAGCTTTTTAAAAATGTTATGTGGGTGGAAATAATGGGTATTATGTAAGAATCTTGCGTGATGAATAACTTCTATACGCTTCCATACCAGCACATAACCTAAGTTTTTTTATAGATATTTTATTCCACAAATATTTATTCAAAGTCTAAATATGCTACATGCTCTTCTAGATGCTGAACTTACATATGCAAACAAAATTAAATGGCGGTTTTTGTTAAAATTCCATCCTATGAAAGAGATACAGATGATAAATAATAAATGTAATAAATCAGTATACAATATGGTAAACGTAATAAATCAGTATACAATATGGTTCATTAGAAGGTGATGAGTAAGTGGATAAAAAGTAAATCAGGAGTAAAAGGAATTGTTAGTATTTAGATATGGCATCAATGGAACAAATAAAATCACATAAAATTATATGGTGAATCTATAATAATATTTGGTTATATTTTGATTTTAGGAGAAAAATTAAAGCGAAAACATCAACTGAAGTGCCTTTGTTTTTCTATATAATTCCGGTTTTATCACACAGCAAATTCCCAAGTAAAACATTAAAGGAAATTTAGGTGTATCACTACAATAGATTCATACCGTCCTGAGCAGTCTACTTAATTAGTCAAACTTCATTTCCAACTTACGTTGGAACCATCACTATACTCTGGATTTCCTGACAGGTAGTTGGCTTTGCCAATAATCTTAACAAGATTCAAGTAAAAATTGAGAAGTGCCTAGCTCAATGAGTTGTCCTTTCCTGTACATTAATTTTCAGAAGGAAGTGGCTGGCCTTTGGCTTGCTGTTTGATGAAGCAGGCTTATGAAAGATGAAGACTAAATTCTACTTTGTAATTATAGGAGAAAATATTTTTTGAATATAATGTGTTTCTCGATATACCCAACCAGAAACTGTCACACCGTGACCCCCTCCTTTCTCAGACCTACAATCTATGACTTCTACTATCTGACCCAGGAACAATGGTGGTACGGAAGAAGGCATTGGGGGTGGAGTGACCATGGAGTTTACTCTGATTTTTGAAAAAAAAAACTGTCATATGGCAAGATAGTAGTGGGTTTCAATGCTGTCACCTATTCAGTCAGCCCAGATGAACTAGAATCACTATTTCGGTTATATCATAGCTCCAGGCAAGAACATGTCACCCTCTTTATTTCCAGCTTCCAACAAGCTGCTTAGGCAGATGCTAGATGTGGTCCTCCCTGCCACGTTGGGTAGAGTGGCCTTTGTGTGGGTTAATTGAGCCCGCACTCCATTTAATAGGCTGTTGAAGTCTTATTGAAACAGAGCTAGTGCCGCAGGTTAAATACGTTGCAGTGCTCTTGCTAATCCTCTCATTAACAAGGCTGGAAAGCTTGTTGGGAGCTGTGAGTTTGCATATATTAACAGAGAGCTCTTCACTCAAGTGCTATCAATAAGACGACAATGCCAGTTTGCAAATAGTGAAATGAACAGTGACAAAACGCGAGATACCTTTCAAAAAATAAACAACTTAATAACTGATAAATCTCATATTCACACTTGAGAGAAGAAAAAGATAAGCTGGGAAGAGATATCTTTTATTGGTTTGGACTTAAGACAGAAAAGAGAATGACGTAAACCAACTGCAGAAACTCATGAGTGAAGTAAAACTGAGAAATGATGTTAATAAGCCATTGAGGCCAGACCCACATTTGGAAGTTCTCAGGATGGCACAGTATGGTGCTTTTTGTAAGGGGGTAAAAAAATAAAATAAAACCATGTAAATGGCTTAAATAGGTAAGACGGGGCAGTGTAGGCTTACCAGATCTCCTAGGGAAAACAATGTCCATGTAACCATTTTTGAAAGCATGTGGCATCAGGTGCAGGCTCCTCAATGCAGAGGCTGCTCTGTGCCAGCAGGCAGAGTGGGGCCAGAGGATCTGTGAACACAGGAGGGCTGCAGGTGCCCTCAACTGAAGCCTGTCCATCATCAGCTTGTGCATCACACAGGAAAGTGGGCAGATGATTTGGGGAGCAAGTCAAGCAAATGGAGACGGAGGCAAAAATGTTAAGCAGTGTGACCCAAAGACAAAAATCTTTCCCAAGGAGATGCTCAGTGAGAAAACAAGGAGTACTCTCTGATGTTAAATGGTAAAACAGATCTCTTACCTCTGACTGAATTCCACGCATACTGGGTAAAAATATATTTCTCCCATGATGTATGCAAGAAGAAATGCCAACTGGCCAAATGGCGAGAGCTTCCATCCTCTTCTAAAGTAAAATAAATAATTAACAGCAAATAAGGAATGGTCATTAGTAACAATGCTGAGTAAGAGGGTTATTTTGCTGCTTCTTCCCTATTCTTATGGAAAAATAAATACCCAGATTTTAAAGTAAATCAAGTGTTATGGTTTAGATCTGGAATGGCCCCCAAAAGCCTCATGTATTTGGATGCAGTGAGGTACCAACGGAGCCATGTGCTGTTGGAAGGTGGGGTCTGGCTGGAAGAGGAGGGTGCTTGGGGTTTGTCCTGTAGGCATTATGCCAACTTGCTAAAACTGACAAATGGCCCAGGGAAGAGCTTCCAAGTGTGTGTGATTGACCTGCAGGCCAGGAAATGAAAGAAGAACACTCACCATGGATATGGGTGGCCCAACCAGTAGCTTGAACTAAATAAAAGGAAAGAAGAAACATTGTTACTACATTTTTTTCTCGAACAGCTTGTCCTTCACCTTAGTCAGACACTGACTTGCTTCTTTCTCACTTGGCTTTCTGTCTGTCATGCTGTGAAGGGCTTTTCTCCAATTAGACCTCTGCCATGTGCTTCTACCATTGGTGGCTGTCCAGGAATGGACTATGTGAGATCTTCTGAAACTGTAAGCTGAAATAAATCCTTCCTCCCTTAAATTGTGGATGTTGGATATTCGGATCCAGCAAGAAATAAGTAACTAAGATATCAAGTATCCATGGTCTGAGAATGTCTAATCTTTAGGAAGTACGCAATTTCATAGTTTCGTTTGCTTTAAAATATGAGTCTTGGCTCAACTATCTAAAATTCTGCTAATGATGAACTATGTTCAAAGAATTGTGTTAGATAATTCTCCCTCAAAAAGATCAGCCATCATTCTACCTGTTACTCCTTGTGGGGCCCTACACAAATCATTTCTGTCAATGGGACCTAAACATCCTTGCATGTAACCTGCAGGAGTCACACTAGAGGCCAAATCAGAGCCTTCGTAGTTCCCAAATGTCATGACTAAAATTATAAGACAATTACAAAGAAGAGAATTGGTATATTTTATTCTAACATAAAAGACAGTAGTTAACATACTTGATCTATGATAATGGTGGAAAGTGAAAAGAAAGTAAATGGCTGTTGGCCAGTAGCTTATATCTCACTCATTCATTTGTCAGTTCCCGGAAGAATAGTCTGAGTCAATGGCTAGCAAAAAATCCTCACAGGGCCTCACACAAATTAGATCCTTCAAGTTTATTTATTATTATGTCAGCCATTAATTCTGATGGCCTTTCATTCACAGCAGAAGGCAACTTTTGAAGTAGACATTTAAAACCACTCTCATCACCAATTTGATTTATGATTGTCTCATTTGCTATAGGAAACCAGTTGTTGATTCTTCTGGATTTATACCTAACCAAATCTCAAATCAGCCCTGGCTCTTCTCTCTTCTGTGGCTGCCCTGCTTCCCGCTCTTTCTACTGATCATCTTCTCAACACATCTTTTGCACAAAGGGATGAATTTTCATAATTTCCACATTCAAGTATATTACTTACCAGCTTACAATCTTTAATAAATTGCTGTCATTTGTCATTGTAATTAAAGACCCTTTGTCCATTACCCAAAGCTTTTTGTAATGTGGCTCTCACCATTTTTTTTAGGTTTATTCTTTCTCATAAATTCTAACACATGTGCTTTATACAGACAAACCAGGGGAATTGGCACAGTTTCTTTTGCCTTCCCATTGCTGGGCCTCTACCACCCCAAAGGTCTCCAAGCTCTCTGCACAATTTATATAATCTTTAACTTCTCTTTTGTTTATACACGGTACACAAAATAAATAATCCCTGCATTTGTTATAAAACTCACTAGAATGTGACATTCAACACACTTTTTAATCCTTACACAAAATTCTTCCTGAGATATTAGACAATAGATTTTACTCAATATATTTCCATATAGCTTTATGATTTACAAACTTCATTAGGGAAGTGAATGGTGATAGTATTATATTTTGAGTTGCCTAAAGGTACCTTGCAAAAAGTGTTCATCTTAGAATCAATAAAAAAATTGTCCAGTTAAATGGAACAATTTGCTAAAAAATCCCTTAAATGTCTACTTATGTATTCAAGATTATTTATTCTTTTCAAATGAGGATAACCACTTGGTGATTTATCCTTCAGTCTGAAGGAATTCCCAAGTTAAGTTTTTCTTTAAGAAAGTACATATGTGAAATATGCTCTTTTCCATACACATATTGAAAAAGAAAAGATAGAGCTTCTTAAAATTGTTACATAGCTAGTTCATATAGCTAGTTACTGACAGAAGTATGACCAGAGTAGCTTGGTTCTCCTGATACAGTTAAAGTATAGCCAATAAACCAGAGTACTTAGGGCCATTTGAGAATTTATTAATAATGTACACTCCCAGGCCTCACTTCAGACCTGTTGGGCCAGAATTTGCATTCTTAACAAGATTCCCCAGGGTGAATAATGTGTATATTAAAGCTAAGTTCATACAGCTAGAAAACATAATTTTGTTATAGCTTCCAGCTTAATTTTGTTAAAACTTCCACGGATGAGAAGACAAAGATGAGTATTGGTGAATATGTGGGGAAAATAAGCAAACTCTTCACACTTTTGGTGTGAAGATCTACACATCTATGCAAAGTCTCCTTGAAATAGAATGAACTTCCACGTGAAGTAGCAGTCCTACTACAGGGTACATATCCAAAAAAAAAAAAAAAAAAAAAAAAAAAAAAAAAAAAAAAAAAAAAAAAAAAAAAAAAAAAAAAAAAAAAAAAAAAAAAAAAAAAAAAAAAAAAAAAAAAAAAAAAAAAAAAAAAAAAAAAAAAAAAAAAAAAAAAAAAAAAAAAAAAAAAAAAAAAAAAAAAAAAAAAAAAGAAAAGAAAAAAAAAAAGGAAATCAGTATGTTAAAAAAAAACAAAAAACACCTGCTGTCCCATATTTATTATAGTAATAAGATGAAATCATTCTATGTGTTGAGTAACAAGTGGATGCTAAAGAAAATGTGGTTCATATACCCAATGGAACACTTACTCAACCATTATAAAGATCTTGCTGTTGCAACATGAGGGAACTTGAAGATTGTTATGGCAAATGAAATACATGAGGCAGAAAATGATAAATATTGCATAATCTCAGCTATATAAGGAGTCTAAAAAAGTTGATCTTGAAGGAATGGAAAGTAGGATGATGGTTACCGGAGACTTGAGTTTTTAAGGTAGAGAGGAGACAGGGAGATGTGGGCCTGTGGATAGAAGCCACTGTTAAATGAAAGCAATTTCTTTTGAAATGTATCCTGAACAAGAAAATACATAGAAACAAAATGTAGATCAATGATTGCCTGGGTCTGGGAAGGGACAGTGTGCAGGGTGGTGGGTGCAAGTGGAGGCGGGAAGAGACAGAGTGATGGCCCCTAATGATTACAGAGTTTCTTTTTTATGTGAGCATAACTTTTAAAAATGAATGTGCTTATGGTTGTACAACTCAATGACCATTATTAAATTATTATATACATTAAATGGTTGAAGTATATAATATATAAATCATATCTTAACTTGGCTAGTTTTTCACTAAAAAAGAATAAATATAATAGATTTTTCAAAATTTTTGTTTTAACCAAACCTCATAGGTAAATATAGTTTAATCAACCAATAGCTATCATAGAGGCAGTGTAGGACAAAAAAATCACCAAGCGATAAATATGAATAATTCTTATTTGTTCAGAAACAATAATTATGACAGTGTTTGAGGTCAAAACAAAACCTGCTTCTAAGAACTCAAGTAAAAATTCATCAGCAACATGCTGACTCAGAGAACCAAAAAAAAAAGTTACTTTACTTTTGTTCTGCCTGAATAGTTATTAATGCAGGTTAGAACAGCATTTATCAAGGCTGCACTGAAAAATCTTTGAGCTGCTCGAGAAGTTTCATTACTGAAACCAAGGACCCTATCTCTGAAACAAAATTCTATTTTATGTATAAAATATGGCTTCTCCTTTAGAAAAGTGGGCTTTGTTCTGGCTTACAATCATATGCCCAGTTTATACTGTGTACACCAAATACATATTGTATGTAATATATATATATATATATATATATATATATATATATATATATATATGAAGTCTTATAACAAAATACTGAACATGGCCCTTCGAGTGAAGGCAGATGACTATGCACTTACATTTTTTCTCTTGTTCCTTGCCGTCTCCACACCTTTCTTCTACTTTTTTTTAGAAAATAAAACTTGTCAGGGAGTTTCCTTGGAGAAGCACCTTGTCATTTCACCACTCTTTAAAAGACAACTGTGGATTCCAAGAGGGAAATTCTGACTAAAGAATTCCCCAGTATTATGTTGCCCCATGTTGAAACCGATCACATTTATCAAACGCTATAGAAGTGCTAATGTTATGCATTGTTATCCACAGTTAATGCAATCAAGGGAACACCTTCAGTACTATAGGTTGTGTGTGTGTTGGGGGGGGGGGAGTGTGCAAGAGCTACTTTATGGGTGAGGACAGCAAGAACGACTATAGTATAGACTAGTGAGAACTTACCTCCTTTTAAAGAAATGCATGAGCTTTTTTGGTTTGATTTGGTGGGATACTGACAGCTCCTGTACATCTCCTTCTCAACATTCAATGTAAATGCAAAGGAGAGCAAGAGAGATGCCAAAGCAGGGCTCAGAATGTAAAAAAGGACAGGGCCACTTGCTACAGTGGGGGTGAACTTGTACTAACTACAGTTCTGTTGGTCACAGAAACATAACCTCCAAATATTCACCACAGTTCCCTGAATCAAAAATGAAACAGCATGAATGAATTGGAGTAGTTAAAACAAAAAGAAGGTGGAATTAAGTACATTTCCTGCCTCTGTTTAGCCCAAGGGTATAATGCAGCATGACCTGAGGCTTGGGGGCAGAGTGCAACCTTCTTCCCTTCTTCCCCAATGTGCAATTATTATTATTTTACAATGAGCTTTAAAAAGGTTTAGGAGCTCAGTTAGTTTTAAGGAAAACTTTTTCGTTAGTAAGTCCTGGGGAAGTACTTCACTACAAGAGCCTGGGTTCACTCTAGTACCACAAGACAGACTGACAGACAGACAGAATGAATAAATCTATTAAAAAGGCTCAGGCTATAGCTCAGTGGTAGAGTACCCATCTAGTATGGACAAAGTCCTGGGCTAAAGCCCCAGGACTACAAAGGAAAAGAATCAACCCCTATGATAGTTAATTTTAGGCTTCCAATTGACTGGGTTGAGGAACACCCACATAGTTTGTTAAGCATATTTTTGGGACATATTTTTGTGGAAGTTTTCACAGGAGATTGGTGTTTGATTGAGCAGGCCAAGTATGAAGATTTTCCCTTTCCTATCGTGAACAAACACCATGCAATTGGCTGAGAGCCCAGATAGGACAGAAAGGCAAATGCCCTCTTCTGTAGCTAGGACATCCTTCTCCTGCATTAAGATACCAGAACTCCAACACTGGAATTTGTAACTTGGACAGTAATTTATCAGAGCCTGGGGCTTGTTTTATGAGAAAAACCATTTACATCTCTTGTCCTGAGGTCACTGGACTTGGATTGAATCATACTATTGACCTCTCTAGTCCTTAACATACAAATAAGCTGAGATGTGCAGGATTTTTAACTCTATGTGATTCAAATCCTCTAAGTTTCCTTTTAGGGACTTATTGTCATATTTCTGTATCTATGTGTCCATCCATCCAGCCATCCATCCATCCATCCATCCATCTATCCATCCATCCTACTGACTTTGTTTCTCTGGAGAAACACATAAAATAAAGTCTATCTAAGAAATGAAAAAATGGTTTAACAGTAGAAATTTTTTTGTCAATATAAGTCACTGAATCACTTTTACATTTAAGTAAGAAAAAACATACAACTGTCTTAACAAATGAGTACAATAGACTGAGTAATGTTCTTTTTGAAAATGCCCATATCCTAATTCCCAGAGCCTATGCTTATGTACTTTACATAGACATTGGACTGAGGATGTACAGTAAGGCTCTTGATTACACTAAGTTGTTTAGATGAACCCAGTGTAATTCCAAGTGGTAATCACAGAGGTCAGTAAAGAAATAGCCAACAGACAATGGAAGCAGAGACTGCCAGGAAGTGCTTTGAAGAGGAAAAATAAGTCATCAACTATGGAAAGAAGGAGACCTCTAGAAGTAGGAAAGGAGAGAGATGAATTCTCACCTCAGCGTCTCGAGAAGAAACTTGTCTTGCTAATACCTTGTCATTAGGCACATGAGAATAATTTTTAAATTCTGGCTTCAAGATATTAAAATAAATTTTCTTTGTTGTAAGTCACCAAATTTGTAGAAATAAGCTACAGCGGCAACTAGAAATTAATACAAAAGGAAATGACAGAAATCTTTCATATTTGGTGTTGAGTCTTTTAAAACTTAGTAAACATTTTATCATGACAAAGGTCAATAAGGACCCTAGTTAGCAGCACATAACAGTATCACGATTATGTCTTTTTTTTTCCTTTTGAGATAAGTTCTTGCTCCCTGGAGTCCAGGCTGGTCCTGAACTCACTATGTAGCCCAGGCTGGCCTCAGTCACCCAGCAAGCCTCTTCCCAGAGCCTCCCATGTGCTGGAGTTACAGGTATGTATCACCATGCCCAGTTCATGTAGTGCTAAGGAATCAAACTGAAGACCTTGTGCTTGCTAAGGAAGTTCTATAAGCACTGAGCTCTACCTACAGTCCAATGATTACATCTTCAAAAAAGACTTTCTCAACAGAACAGAACAGTGAATAAGTGAAGACAGAACTAACGAAATAGGAAAATATTTTAGTCATCTACTAATCCAGTCAGAGAGCTAATACCTAGAATACACAAAGAACTGGAAGAAATCCCAAAGTAAAAGATCCAATCAAAAAAAGGACAAATGAAATGGCTGTCATTTCTCAGAAAGAGTGGAAGTAATTGATAAACACTAGAAAAATATTCAGCATCATTCACCATTAGAGAAATGCAAATAAAAACATCACAGTGGTTATACGTATCTCCAATAGGAGATGGTTATTGTAAAAAACAACACAAATGCTGGCAAAGTTTTAGGGAATAGTAAAACTTCTACATTGTTGGTGTGACTGTATAATGGTACCACCATGATGAAAATCGATATAGATGTTTCTTAAAAAAATTTAAAATGGTTATTGCATTTGACTCAGTTATGTACCTTCTAGTATCTTCCCAAAAGAGTTAAAGTCACAAGATGACAGAGAGACATGCATACACATGCTTATGGAAGTGTAACCCATAGTAGCTACTTCTTGGAAGCAGCCAATATATTCATTGGCTAATGAATGCCTAAAGAAATATGTACATAATGGAGTAACACCCTGCCATAGTGAAAGATAAGTTTGTGACATTTGTAAGAAAATGAACACACCATGACATTATCAAATGAATTGGACACTGAAAAGTGGGGGACTCTGATGAAGAAAGAAATCTATAAAAATTAACCATGGAAATAGAGAATTATACTGAAATAGCCTGAATATTGTAAAAAAAAAAAAACCCTTCATTTCCTCTACATCTTCATTTTTTCTCCAAACAATATATAAGTAAAATTTCCAAAATTTAGTACTTTATTAAAAAAAAAACTTTGCCACCCCCATCCCCTTTTTAAAACTTTATTCCATTCACAGGCATTATCTAAAACCCTTAGCAGTGTCTTTTCTTCCATAAGTGACTTCAAATGAGCATGGCTTATGCTCCTTGGGGAGAGGAGGGAAGACAGAGGAGTGTGTGGCAGGGTCCTGATGTGTCTCATTGTATGGATTCATAGCTTTAGGATGAGGAATCATTATTCTCAAGTTCAACTGGAATAATAAACATGAGTAAATTGACATTTAAAAATGCTTTGCAAGTAGTATTAAAGCCTACAAGATTTTTTAAAGTGCTATCAAATTACCATCAAATTAGTATAATCTTAATTTACAATAAAAGGAAACATGCTACCCAGAACCAGCTTCTAGAATAAATCGTTGGGAATTATTAATTTACATTATTATAATATATAATAAAATAGGCACTACAAATTATTAAGCAAGACAAATATTGTTTAACTATATTTTAAAATATTAATATTGGGAGTGGTGAAGGGAACCTGCCAAAGCTTCCGCTCCATGCCATACACAAGAATTAAAAACATATATATATATATGAAATAGTTCTTAAAGTGAATATTCTTTATATGTTGCATGGGAAGGAAAAGTTTGTAAAGTGAAAAATAGCAATCAAGTAATTTTTGGAGGTTAAATAAATTAAAAAGAAAAAAATATAGACATTCAAAAATAAATGTTTAAAAAGTCAGTATCTTCAATATGTATAATTTACACACATCAAATATCACTAAGAGCCTATCAGAGAAATAAGGACAGGACCTCACTCAAACAATAAGGGATTTAAATTGTACTCTTAAAATTCTTGCTATATTAGCAAATGATTAGAAGAATATTAATTTATTTCATTTTTGCCTACAAAACTAATTTTTCATATATTTTCAGTAATTTGTGTACAGGGCATCAACCTTTAATTTTTGAATGGATACACATCTAAGAAGGCAATAGGAAGAACATAATTAACATATGGCCTGTGCTAGGAAATTCTTAAGAATTCAGAAAGTCCAAATTCTAAGTTATTAAGTTAAATCTAACAGGAAAGATGAAGCTAACCAATGGTTTTGCACTTCATACATAATTTTGCTGGATACAAACTGGGTTGACACTTGCTGCCTTTTAAAGCTTGAAAGATTTTGATCCAGGTTCTCCTGGCCTTTAAAGTTTACATTGAGAAATCTGTAGTAATTTGAATGGGTGTGCCTTGGTAGAACGTTTGTTTTTCTCTTGCTGCTTTTTGTTTTCTCTCTGTATGTTGTATTTCTGAGATTTTGATGATGATGTGTTGTGGTGGGTCTCACTGCTGGTTGAGGTTATTTGGTATTCTATAAGCTTCTTCTACCATAAAAGTAATTTCTTTTTCTAGATTTGGGAAATTTTCTTATATGATTTCAGTGAATAAATGCCTTATACCTTTGGTGCTGTCTTCTGCTCTTTCTCCCACACCCATAATTCTGAGATTGGTTCTTTTTGAATCATCCATCGGTTGTTGTACCAGCTACTTTGTTCAGTTCCAATTTTAGAGTTGTGACTATGACATTTGTTTCCTGAGCCTTGTCTTCAAGGTCTGAAATTCTGTCCACACAATGTTTGAGGCGACTTCCTCTGGTTTCAAATGCATTTTTCATATCCTGAATTTCAGCTATTATCTTGCATTTTCTTATTTATGTTAGCCATTTTTTTGTGGCTTCTATATGCTCAATAAGCTTTGTATCCATGAGGACCACTATTTGATTAGTAAGTTCCTCTTTAAGCCCACTGATCATTGCTTATATTTTTGAGGGTATTTTGTTTGAATTGGATGTTCAACTCATTTATTTGCTTTATGAATTCCTTGCCTATGAGATCCACTATTTCAGGTCCCATGCCACTAATATCTGCGGTCTCAGGCATTTCTGTGGGTGTCCTGGTGCCTTTTCTTCTTCTCATGTTTCTGTTGTTGAGGGAGTTCGCTTTAAAGGCCTACCTGGGAGGTTTATTTGAATGGCTGTGAGGGTGTGTGTGTGGTGAGAAGGAGCTGAAATTCCTGTGTTCTATTCAGCGAGAGAGGCCCTAATAATCTGATGGCCTCTGAGGTATCTTGTTCACCTCAAACCCCCTGAGCAAAGCTCTCTTTCCTGTCCTGGATACCCTCTCCCAAGGGTGGGGCTCTCCACCCTTGGAGGTACTCCAACTACACCTGAGCCATCCAGGAGGTCAGTGGCTTTCTTTCCTCTCCACAACTATTTCTTGTGCCAATTTGTTCCTAGACATTTTTAAAGAGTGACCCCAAAACCCCCTGATGTGCTCTTTTGAGTTTTCTTCTACTCTCATCAGTTCAGTCTCAGGCTCTTTTTTGAAAATGGCTCCTACTTATATCATTGCCCATTATGCCTGCTGAGAACTGTGTGATCTGGGCTACATGAGGCCTTATTCAAGAGGGAGCTCACTTTTCATCTGCAGTATGCACTACCCCACTACTCGCAGACTCATTTTTGGAGACTGGGGCATCCAGCTGCTGTCAATTCTTCTGGGTCGTGCTTACCCTGGTCTTAGGTTTCAGGCGGGCTTTCCTCCATCTGTAGATGCTGGTGGCACCCAGCTATTCACAGCTGGCCTGGAGCTGCTTTCTGGGCTGCTGTTTACCTCTAATTCCAGTATATTTTCAGAGTTTGTGGCCTTCCTATAGCCTCCTTTCAATTGTTGTGGTGCTCCTCCCTGTCCCAGCTACATTGGTTAGGAGGTTTTTGACTATATTCTCAACTTTTTAAGTGGACCCACGAGGAGACATTATGCAGTTTTGTTATTCAGATGCCATTTTGACTGGATGTCCCCAATTTCTATTGTTTATAAGTCACCCATCCTATGGTCTTTTGTTACAGCAGCCCAAAGCGATCAGAAAAGAAGTTGTAAAGATCATTCACTATATATCCTAGAACTGAAGTTCCTAGTAAAATGTAAGCCCCAAGAATGTTTCAATTTTATGTCCTTATATGTTCTCAATTCCTAGGATAATAACTGTTTTACAGTAGAAATTCAACAAATATTTGTTGCCAGAGTAAAGAAGTAGGGATGGAAGGAAAATATGTTTTGAGATTGAAAAATTTATTTAGTGCCTGAAAAGAAAATAAATTCACTCAAAATATATCATCTTAAAATTCCATGATACTAAGGATAAAGAAAAACTTCTTGCCAGAGTTCCAGAGATAGAGAGAGGGAGAGATAGTGAGCACAAAAATAGTACATAAGTCAGGATGGGTTTGGAATTTTCAAGATCAAAATTATAAATACTTGAAAGCTTTGGGGCAATGTCTTCAACATTCTTTATAAAAATGATTTCCAAGGGAGAAGTCAACATTCAATCAAGTATCAATCAAATCTGAAAGTAGATACATATATTTTCAGGTAAAAAGCACATATTTAAAATTCCACTATCAAATATGTGGTCCTTAATCATAGGGTGTAGGAACCACTGAGCTTCTCGTGACAGCAGAAATCCGTACATTATTCCAATAGATAGAGATGAGCCATTGGGAAGTTGAGGGGTGCAATGGAGTGTGTTTGCCCAAGAAAATGAAAAGACTATTACTAAAAGCTAGTGATACACTTGATTCTGTGTTGATTCTCCCTTCTCCCCCCCGTGTGTGCATGCGTGTGTGTGTGTGTGTGTGTGTGTGTGTGTATGTGTGTTTGTCTGGTTTTCTCATTTAATCTGGTTTGTCAGAAAAAACAACTAACACCTGTCTCTGAATGCCTTAGCCTGAAAAATGAAGTGCTTATTTTTAAAGTGACATGTGTTTAAGATGTCTGACACCAAAGCTAACACATGAATTTTATGTTACAAACATTTAAATGGTTTGTGCAACTTCACTGGTCACTGTAGATTCCAGAAAAAAAATTTGAAGAAACAGTGATTATTAGTGTTCATGTTGATTCCTTCTATGCACCACTTTAACACTTTATCTGTAAGACTAATTTCTATTAGTACATTGTTATTTTCAATTATTTTTAGAGGCTAAATCATAGGAAGAGGGTTGGTTATTATGAGATACAGCTTAAGAAACACATGCGAATGCAACAGTGTTCTAGGAATAAAAGACAGAAACTTTAGTTAGTTTAAAATGTCCCAGCTTTTGGGTCCTATTTAAATTATATATTCTATAGAGGTCTGAGCTGAAAGGGGACAGAATCCTTAATTATATTTTATCTACTCGTCAAATATCAGCATGCTTTTGATCATTGTGTTTTTTATACCAATCTAGTTTTCTTTTTCTTTAAAGCAACACCTCTAAGCTGAGCTAATTGTAAAAACAAAGAGTAACAGTAAAACCGAAAATCTTAAAACACTTGAGGGGTGTGGATTTTCCCAATAACTTTAATGGGGCTGTTAATAAATCTAGTTTTCATCATTCCTCTGTCTTTCAGTCTTGCTTTGAAGCCCACATTACTCCAACCAGTTCCTGTTGTTGTATGAGAACCAGACAACAGAGGCGGCAAAGCCTATACGGTTGGGCATTCATCTTCTCCATGTCCAATGGCACAATGAGGTGCATTTCAATATTACAAAGACATAGGTGTACGGATATACACATCTACATCAACTGTTCCCAGAAAAAATTTTAGAATGAAAACAGAGATGATCCATCTATACAGGTCTTCATACATTAAGCCTTTTAGGAAGTTTACTAATCAATGCAATGCATATACAAGTATAGGAAATTGAGCTGTATACTTCCTGAAAAATAATATTTTTGAGATTGCCTAACTTTGCTATTAGTTACTGTAAGAAAAGACTTTACAATCTGAATATCAAAGGCAGCATCAGCTTTTTTATTTTTGAGGCATAGGGAGTTGAACAACTTTCTCTCTTCATAGGCTTATTGAAGAAGTTGATTGGTTTTCTTCAATACTCAAGACTGAATTTAGGGTCTTTTCACTGAGATATATTCTTAGTTTTGTTTTATTTTTTATTTTGAGACAGAGTCTTGCTAATTTGCCAAATTGTCTAGTCTGGGCTTGGATTTATAATCCTCATCTCAGCTTTCCAGAGTACTAGGATTATAACCATACACCATACTCCTTGGCTGGAAAACATAATTGCCTAAAGACTGAAGTTGACTTTCAAGTCAGTAAATCTGTAACCCAGTGTTTTGTTTGTTTTGTGCTTATTCATTTATTCAAAATTATTTTGAGCAGCTGCCATAGGCCTGGCAAAGAATATACAAAAATAAATTTAAAAAGGAAAGCTATGCATTCTAGAAGCTAATTCAGTCACAAAGACAGTCATCCAAAAATCATAAAGTCTTGAGTGAAAATATTTTCAAAAGGTAAGATATGAGAAAATGAAAGTAGACTGTTCAAGAAAATCATGAAACAAAATGAAGTTGGAACTGTAGCCAGTGCCCCAATCTTACAGGACTTCATAAGCTCTGGTAGGACTTTAGGTTGTGATAATTGAAGCTTGTGGAGAATGCTAAGAGTGAGTGGGACATTGTCAGTTCTGCTACATTATAGTGCCTGCCTCAAACAGGTAGTGCTAAATGTTTGTCTTACTTAATATTTTGCCTATATTTTCCTTTACCTAATTTCAAAAAATGCTTACCATTTATTTTTAAAGGTATGGAATAAGAGATCTTCAGAAGAGACCTTCTATTAAAGCATGATCTCAATGTTTTCCAAGAAAACTTGGCCATAATTGGCGAGGCTTAACTGTCAAATCAATTAGTCCTTTATTTGAGTATCTAGGTTTCTTCCAGATTTCTCTGTTGGTAACACAGATCTCGTTTCCTTTCAGCTATCACTTCTAGGAATATCTAACAGTAATATGGACTTTTTCTAGAATAGTTTGAAAACCCTCTGCATTTCACGAATAGCAATGTTATTAAACAAAAAACTAAAGCAATAATAAAAACCACGTCTATCTCTTCAAAGAGCTCACATCTTTGACACTGTAGAATGGTCTTGATTTCAAGCATTTTGACTTTATGTTCCTGAAAGATATGTATATTCCTTTCCTCATTGTTTTTCTGCTCAGACTAGATCATTAGTGTACTTACTTCACTCTCTATAACCAAATGTATTGAAATTTTCACAAGATTTAATTGATCTGCTATGTCAACACAGTCTCCTTGGAACAATGCATCAAACGCTTCCATCTTTTCACATCTTGAGTAAAAGTAAATGTCCCAGAATAGGTATCACTGGACCAAAAGGGATACAGACCAATGGATACATAAAGTGTGGTATTTATACACAAGAGACTACTGCTCATCTACAAAGACATGGATTTGAGGCTTTTGCAGGCAAATGGATGCAACTTGAGATCATCATGTTCAGTGAAGTGGGTCAGATGCAAAAGGTTAAATATCAAAAAGTTTCTCTAATATGAGGAACCAGGATCACAGTCATTTCATAGGACTAAATGGGGGGAATAAAGGGAACTAGTGGGGAGGGGTGAGGGTAGGAGTGTCAAAAAAGGGAGAGAGGATTTTTAATTTTGCTGCAATATGTATATGCATAAAATACTCAAGATTAATGTACACATTATGTGTTGAATATATACGTATCAATAAAATGGGGGGAAAGTAAATGTCATGAAGAATGCAATTAAGGAATGGACCTTTTCTTTTAAGTGCAGATTTTATCAGTCTTAAAATTAAACATTCAACCTCAGTCTTCAGGCAATTATGCTACTTAATGAGCATTTTTATTAATATTAGATTAACAGCAACAGAAATTTCCAGAGTCTCTCTCTCTCTCTCTCTCTCTCTCTCTCTCTCTCTCTTTCTCTTTCTTCTCCTGTCTCTCTTTCTTTCTCTCTTGGAGAGAAGAAAGTGAGAAAAGGAAGAAAACACTCTCCTTCGAAAGTCTTCTAAAATATTTAGTTTTATTTATATAATATTATCTAGAGTATATAGTATTCTATAGTATAATATTTAGATTTAGATATATTTTAAGACTACATCCTAATTAACTATTTTAGACACTAAGCTTCCTTACACTACAACTTCGCTCTCATTTTTATTTATACCCAGCTAGAATTCTTACCTTTAAACACATTTGGGATGTTATGATTTGTTCATTTTTTACAGCTCCAGTATATACTTCGAAAATTAGTGTGCTATGCTCTGTACTTAGGTAGCAAAATATACAACAATATAATTAGTTTTATTTAAAAAACCTAAAATTACATAAAATTGAATGAGAAGCACCTTGGCAGAGAACAAGGACATATGATTAATTCATATCCAGCTATATTTAGAGATTAATCACAGTGGCAAGGTCAGATATTCTTTTTCCCAAAGTAGATTTTTATGCACAGACACCTGAGTCCAGTGAACAGCAGGGTCATAAAGGGGACCTCATGAGAAGGCAAAAGGAGCCTCCCACTTGAACAAACTTATCTCTGTAAACCTGTTTTTCCATCTGTAAGTGGAAAGGAGATACCACAAATGAGGGGTTTAGCACACAATTTCAGTGCAGTGTCTGACACATAGTAAGCTCTAGACCAATGTGAAGCATTTGTCTTCGCAAAGTGGCCCTGACTCCTTCCCACATCCAGACCACCCAATGGCAGTTGCCTTCAGGGATCAGTTATATGTCAACTGTTGGGGACCACAGCAATGGTGAGTTGGAAAGTACCTCTGAGGCCTTTGAGTTCAACCTCCCACATTTCACAGGTGAGGAGACTCAGGTTAGAGTTGTTCCAGGGACACATTGTTAATTATGAAGTTTCAGACTACAGAGTTTGTTTCCTGTAATTCAAGCTGACTTCAGTTGCTCTTATGCAGCTGAGTAACTGCTGTTGTTTGGGATTTGAATGATCACAAGGCTGGGTATCGAGCTGCTCCCAGGATGCAGCTCTGGGATACAGGGAGGGGCTAGTGGGAAGGCTGGAGTGCAGGGTAGAAACGGGAGGCTGGAGTGCAGGGTAGAAACGGGAGCCTGGAGATGCTTTCTAGTGCTTGCAGAGGTCAGCTAGGGCTGTTCTTTTCAAAGCAGGTATCAGATCTTGTTGCTTTTCTGCTCAAATTTTTCAGCAGCTTCCTGCCTCACTCAACATACAATCTTATATCTTACCCATGGCCTGCATATCCCACAATCTGGCCCCATTGACTCTCAGATGTCTTTTGGCGATGTCCCCCTTCTCCACTCTTCTTCAGACCCAAAGACCTTCTTGCCGTGTTGGAAACACACAATGTATCTTCCAATCACAGAGCCTTGATCCCTCTTCAGAAATGTTTCCCCGTCCCCAGGCATCGTCACTGCCCTGTCTTCACCCTATGCAGGGCTCTGCTCAGACGATCGCTTCGCCAAGCAGTCTCCGTGATCCTACCTGTATGAAATACAGCCTCTGCTCCTGCTTCTCTGGTTTCCTCTCTGCCTGCTTATTACTACCATTGGCTGACATTTTTGGTAGATATTAATTCACTTGCTTATGGTGTGCCTCCCCACTACAATATGAGCTCTCCAAGCTCAAGGGCATCGTCATTCTTGTGGTGTGTCCTTAGAGTTTAGAAGACAGCCTGGCACACACTGGGTGTGTGTGATTGGAAAAGGGGAAGCAAAAAGAAGGAAAGAAAACAGCACCTGTAAACTCAAAAAACTCTTCTGCAGATGTCTGAGTTACAATTGAAACATGAATACAGACAACTTTGAAGGGAAAGCAGGCATCCTCTTTTAAACAAGCCTGTAGGCCACCCCACTTGTGTGAATATATGTGCTTATTTTTGTATGCCTTCTTCATTCTTTTGCAAAGTGTACAGTAGGAACTTTTACTTCCACTTGTATCTCCAACACCAGGCCCATAACTGGTGCTTATATTTAAAGCTCAATAAACTCAATGAAAAATCAATATGGATAGTTTTTTTTCTAAAGGAAGAGAGATGGAAAATAATGTGAATTTTAAGCACTTAGAACAGATTTTGAAAATGAGACAGATCTCCTAAAAAGTACCTCACACACTTGATGCTGAAAAAGGCTCTTTAAAAAGAGTTTTAGAAGAAAGCTGTTCTCATTACCAGCAAGGGAAAATATTTTGAGTTAACGGTGTAAAGATTGTTCATCTTACTTATGCCTTATGTACAATAAAACAAGCTTCTGTTTGGGTCTTTCTTTTTTCTCAAATTATTCTTTTTATCAATATGTGTTTGTGATATGTAATGATCACATTCAATTCAGGGAATTGGTGCATTTAGATGTATGTATTGTATCTTAATCATTTTTACTTTCCTTTGTGATCTGTTCCTTCCCATTTGATAAGGCTTTTAATATGCATAAGAAATTAATTTATATAGCCTTTTATTTTTTAAGTTTTCTTTTCTTCTTTCCTTCCTCCCTCTTCTTTTCTTTCCATGTACCTGTTTGCTGTCAATGGACTCTGTTCATATAATAATTTAGGATTCCCTCATCTACCCAACAGATGTTTTTGGAGGATTATCTATGTGTGGGATGTTGTAATAGGTATTGAAAAATATGATCATGAAGGAAAGAGATGTGATCCTTACTCTTCTTACACTCATGTCTTTCAGAGGAAAGAGATATTAAAAACACTAGTGAAATAGTATCTCATTGTTAACTGACCAAATGTTTAAAGTAAAAATAAAGATGCAATACAAGACAATGACAGATTAATGCAGAACATATCCTGGTAAATTCAGTACATCTCTGTCTCTCCCTGGACTTTGAAATCATCAGCTGATACAGGGCATGTAGATCTAAGATATGACCCTAGTGTTACTTTCCTGAATGCAGCTGTTTACCAGGTCAGTGTCACCATAAAGAGTCACCATGAAGTTCTGCTAACTTGATGAGAGATGTTTAGCTGGAATGCCTAAGTGTCATCTGAAACTGCCAAGATTTCATCAGCAGGGCATCTCCCTGCTGTGCTGGTATCAGCCACAGTCTCTCGATTCACAAAGCTGATAATGCAGCAAATCATCTTTTATCCCATACTTTGCAGAGGGCCATGGTCTCGGGTTCTAATGCATTAACTTCTTTTTAGTTCTAATGTGGATGTTCTCATTGTATGGATCAGGCAGCCTGGAACTAAGTGACTAAGTCAGAGAGCTAACTGTGGGCTGACCTGTATCTACTCTATTACTCCTCAGTTATTTATTTTTTGCTGCATAAGGACTCTGGGCATTCTAGAATGTGTAGGGAAGGAGAAGATTCCTTGTGTCTTTTACTATGTTTCAATTCCAGGCAAGTTGCTGTAGTTCAACAGATAAATAAAAGTCATTCCAATCAATATTTAACAAAAAGATGAAGACTCTTTGGCGAAATGTCAGTTTTCTACCTCCTATTTCTAGTTTTGGCAATAAAACGTGATTCTCTTCCTTTTGTCTTCCAACCTGTGTGCAGAATTTGGAAAGGCAAATACATTTCTCCACACACAACTCCCTGCAAAGCCTCCATCGACTCGCCAGGCCTTCAGAGATCCCACAGCAGAAAAGGTGCTAAGTGAAGTAACATTATGAACAGTGTGACAGTTTTCAAAGAAAAGGTCCTTCTTGTATGTTGTTGCTTTCTTTGAAATCTCACAGCAGAAGGAAGGATGAAAGCAACAGGATTTGAAGAAATCTAAAAGCTAGGAATTTTGATCACTGTTTTTTTTTTTTTTTGAAATCCCATTATCTGTGAGAAAAATTGGAAGTATGAGCCATTATCATTGGGTTTTAACCAGGGGTAACATTTGGCAATGTCTGGAAACATTCTGATGGTCACAACTTTGGGATGCTATTGCAATGCAATGGACAAAGGCCAGAGTCACTTTATAGTCTCCCACCAATAAAGAGTCATTTAGCCCAAGCGTCAGTAGTGTTGCGTTTGAGAAATAATAAAGTTGGTTGATAATTAAATACTTATTTTAATTATTTCTAAAATGATATAAAAGCTCATATGGACCCAAATGAGGCCCAGAACAGCCAAAACAATCCTAAACAACATTACAAAAGTACAAGGCATCACAATTCCGGAGTCAAATTATATTACAAAGCAACAGCAATAAAAATTACTTGGTACCCGTACGAAAAAAGGCAGATGGAGCAGTGGAACAGAAGTAGGAATGCAGAGACAACTCTAAGTACTCTCAGCCATCTGATGATCTTCAACAAAGGGAATCAAAAGTATCAACAGAGAAAAAAAATAATCCTGTTTAACAATGTTAGGAAAATTGGTTGTGCACATGCAAAAGATTTAATCTAGACTCACATTTTTACCCTATACTAAAATCAAATAAAAATAGATCAAAAACCAAAATATTAAAATGAACTGAACCTGCTGAATGACAGAAAGGTAAGACTTTTGAAAATATAGATATAGGCAAGTACTTTCTTAGTAGAATATCTATTATTACACTTGAAAAAACACTTAGAATCAACAATTGTGATTATATCAAATTAAAAATCTTCTGCATAGCTAAGGAAACACGAACAGAGTAAAGAGAGCCAATGGAATAGGAAAAAAAATCAAATTATCCCTCAGAGAGCTATTATCTGCAATATAAGGAGCTGGGGAAAAAAGTGATCAATTAAAAATGAGCAATTGAAAGCAACAGACAATTCTTAGAAAAAGTAAAAATGGCCAATAAGTTTATGCAGAAAATGTTTGTATCTTTAGCTATTAATGAAAGGTAAAAGATTTACACAATCTAAGGAGAAACCAGAGTATCTTTAGCTATTAGAAAAATGCAAAGCAACGTAACACTGAGACAAAAAAGCCTTTAACAAAATACAACATCCCTTCCTGATCAAAACTCTGATGAAAATACAGAAGGATCTTACATAAGCTAATAAAAGCAAATTTTGATAAGCCTACTGTCAATATCATTGCAAATGGAAAAAAGTGAAAAAAAATTTTTCGAAAATCAAAAACAATACAAGGGTGTCTACTTTCACTTCTTCTATGCAACATACTGTTCAAACCCTTCCCCAAAGACATCAGGAAAGAGGATGGAGCACAGGGACTATTCATAGAAAAGGAAAAAGTTGAACTATCCTTGTATGCAGATCACTTGATCCTTTACAAAGAGGGCACCCAAAATTCCACTAGAAAACTCTCAGAAGTAATGAACAAATTCAACCAAGTTACATGATATGAAATCAATACACAAAAATCAATAGTAATCTTGTACTGCAACAATGAAAACAAAGAAAGATTAGGAAATCCCATTCATAGGCCTCTCAAAGAAAATTAAATACTTATGAGTCAATGTAACCAAGGAAGTGAAAGACATCTATACAGAAAACCATAGTACTCTGAAAAAAGAAATCAAAAAGAATTTAGGAAAATGCAAAGACAACCTCTGCTCCTGGAGAGACAAAAACAATACTATCAAGATGACCATACCACCAAAATCTGATATAGACTCAATGCAATCCCAATCAAGTTATCAACAGCATTTTCTAGAGAACTAGACAAAAAAGAATTTTAAAATTGATAAGAAACCAGAAGACTAGAATACACAGGGAGCTAAAGAAAATTAAGCCCACCAATATAAAGGATCCTATTGAAAAATGGGCAAATGAAGTGAAGAGGCAGTTCACTCACGAAGAAGTACAAATGGCCAATAGATACACGAAAAGATGCTCAACATCTCTAGCCATAAGAGAAATGCAAATCAAAACAACGCTAAGATACCATCTCACTCCAGAGAGAATGGCCTATATCAACAAATCAAATAGTAATCAATGCTGGCAAGGCTGTGGGGAGAAAGGTACCCTCCTCCACTGCTGGTGGGAGTGTAAATTCATTCAACCACTCTGGAAAGCAGTACGGAGAGCTCTCAAAAGACTAGAAATAAATATCCCCTTTGATCTGGCGACACCACTCCTGGGAATATATCCAAAAGAGGCCAAAACAACATACAACAGAGATATATGTATATCCATGTTCATAGCAGCACAACTAACAATAGCTAAAATATGGAAGTCACCAAAATACCCATCAACTGACCAGTGGATACACAAACTGTGGTATTTATACACAATGGAATACTACACATCTGTAAGGTCCAACAGCGTGGAGGTTTTCACAGGCAAATGGAAGAAACTTGAGAATATCATGCTTAATGAAGTGAGTCACAAGCAGAAGGCGAAACATCGAATGGTCTCTCTGATATGAGAGACCCAGACCACAACTATCTCATGGAACTTTAAACGAAAGACAAAACGAAAGAGGGGGAGGCGGGGCGGGGGATGGGGCGGGGGTGAAGGGAGGGAAGGGAGGGTAGGGGAAGAGACAAAAGGAGAGCGGGAAAGCCCTTGTCACTTTGACAAGAAATGTATGTGCACAAAATGCTCAACTACATTGTAAACCTTAAATTCTGCACTTGTACATATCAATAAAATGGGGGAAAAATAACACGAATAAATTAGCTCAATATTCTAAAACAAACAAACAAAAAGAAACCAGAAGAGACCCAGAATAGCCAAAACAATCCAAAGCCACAAAACAAAAGCAGGAGTCATCACAAACCCAGATATCAAATTACATTACAATGCAATATGATATTGGCACAAAAACAGATATGTGGATCAGTGGAACAGAATTGAGGATGCAAAGAAATCTCTGAGTTTCTTCAGCTATATGATTTTTGACAAAGGGGAAAAGCGTATGCTGAAGTAAAGAGGGCTTCTTTGGCAAATGGTTTTCAGAAAGCTGGCTAGCCACATGCAAAAGAATGTAACTAGATTCACATTTTTTTTTTTTACCATGGACGAAAATCAAATCAAAATTGACCAAAGACCTAGAAATTAAAATGGAAACACTGAACTTGGAAGAAAAAAATAGGCAAAATCCCGAAGACATAGATGTAGGCAAGGACTTTCTCAAACACCCAAAGCATGTGAGATAGCGCCAAGAATCAACAAATGGGATTATATCAAATTAAAGAAGTTTCTGCACAGCAAAGGAAAACAATAAACACAGTGAAGAGAGAACTGATGGAATGGCAAAACAAAAAGTATGTTGCGAGCTACTCCTCAGATAGAGGACTATTATCAAGAATATACACAGAACTGAAAAAAATTAGTCTCTTCAAAATAAAAGATCCAATCAAAAAATGGGCATCTGAAAAGAATAAACAGTTCTCGAAAGAAGTCTGAATGACCAATAAATACATGAAAAAATGTTCAGCATCTTTAGTCATCAAATAAATGCAAATCAAAACAACACTGAGGTTTCATCTAACTTCAGTAAGAATGATTGGTAGTAGGAATTTAAATAGCAAATGTTGGCATGGTTGAAGGAAAAAAGAACATGTAAACTGGTACAACCACTATGTAAAGCATTATGGAGTTTTCTTTAAAAATTAAAAATAGATATCATTTGAATCAAGTGTACCTCTTCTGAATGTCTTCCTAAAAGAGTTAAAGTGTCATACGAGAGAGATACATGCATACCTATATTTATATCAGCACAATTTACAATAGCCAAACCTTGGAAGAAGTAAATATGTCCAATAATAGACGAATGGGTAAAGAAGATGTGGTCTGTTTCCACAATGGAGTAGCAGTTTGCCATAAAGAAAGACAAACTCGGGTCATTTGTAAGAAAATGCTTGCAACTCTGAGACTGTTATGCTTAGTGAAATGGATCAGACACTGAATATTAAATATTGTGTCATTTCTCTAATATGAGAAAATCAATCCATAAGAAAGTAAAATCGATGGAAGAAGTAAGATGGTAGGGAGGGAAGTGAAAAGCGACGTGACATTTAATTTATTTTTAAATCAACACTGAGGTTATATCTTACTCCTGTAGAAGTGGCTATTATCAAAAACTCAAAAGATAACAAATGCTAGTGAGGAAAAAGCAACATGTCTACACTGTTGGTGAGACCATAAACTTGTACAGCCACTATGTAAAACAATATGAAGTCCTAAAAAACTGAAAATAGACATTGCATTTGACCGAGGAATATCTCTTCTGGATATCTTACTGAGAGACTTAAAGTCATTCTATAATAGAGCCACATGTGTACCCATGTTTATAGCAACACAACTCATTATAGCTAAATTGTAAAGCTGCCAATGGGTTCATGAATAAAGAAAATGTGATATGTGTATATACAATGGGGTACTACTCTGCTATTAAGGAAGATAGATTTGATTCATTTGTCTGAAAGTGGATGCACCTAGAAACCACTAAGCTTAGCAAAATCAGGCACAAAACTTTAAATGCCACATAGTTTCTCTAATATTTTAAGTCCAAAGGGTAAGTAAGGAAAAGAACTAAGTAAGACTGTGGTAGGAAACATGTAGATAGATTTGTGGAGAGAGAGAAAGGGTAAGAAGGGGGAAAATGATGAAGGTAGGATATGTATTTGCACCAACTAAATGTAACTATTTTGTATTCCAAATACATGCTAATAACAGAATATTGAGGGGAATAAAATAAAATGAAATCAAATAAAAATGTATCTATTGGGCACACCCCTTAACCACAGTCCTGTGATATGTTCTAGACTAGGCCCTTGATCTCCAAAAAGAAAGAGAAAAGACCTGGAAGAAGGACTATACAAAAGATACCTTGAGAGGGTGCCAGGAATTAAAAGGTAGAGAGGCGAAGGACCTTACTCTAAGAATAGCACTCCAGGGCATCCCATAAGGCTAAAGGAAAAAATATTTTCTGGAGTTCAACCATTTAAGAACTCAAAGGCCTCCACTGCAAATGTCCAAATGGGCCAGGCTACTGCTTAAGCCAGTGGCTGACCTTGGTGATGTTCACATGGCCCTGGCTCTACAGGCTTTCAGAGCGCAAGAGGTGTGGATTTATTAAGGCTTCCACCAAGAATTCAGAGGAAGATCTTGGAGGCCAGGTGGTGTGCCCCTGGGAAGGGCAGTGCATGAAGTTGAGAAGGAGAAGCCTAAGGTACAGTGGAGGCCCTAGAAATTTAAAGATGCCAGAAACATGAATCGTCAGCTGAGAAGTGGCGCTGGCTGTGAGAGGATCTAGCCCAAAGGAGAGACAATGGAGGCTGCAGCCAATGTTAACAGGTGGAGTTGGGGCTACTCGAGCCCTCTGGAGTTCACATCTTGCTCTTGTTCACCCTGAGTGCTGGAATGAGCTACAGGATTTAACCGTTGCTGTGATAGCTTTATAATTTGCGTTAGTTCAATTGCTTTCTATCCTCTATTCCTCCCTTTGGAATGGAAATATTTACCCTTTGCCACTGAATGGTGGAAGTGTTTAACTCCTTGGTTTTCACAGGATCTCACTGCTGAAAGTTTGCCTTTCCTCTCAGAGAAGACTTTGGACTCAGACTTCATAACAGTTCTGGAACTGTAAAGACTTAGCAACTCTTAGAGAAGGACTAATTGCACTTTGCATAAGAAGGTGGGCATGAGTCTTTAGGGGCCAGGGGCAGAATGTTATAGTTTGTAACTGGAGTGTCCTCAAAGGCTCATGTAGCAGCTGTGTGCTGTTGGGAGGTGGGGACTAGCTGGAAGGGCAGATGCTTGGGGATAGACCAGGAGGGGTGTGTGATGGTTTTGCCTTTCCTTTTACACTTGGGTCTCTTTTGCCATGCCATGTGGAGTTGGTTCTCTGGCTCCAGTCCTGCCATGTAGTTCTACCATTTCCACTTACCCACCCGTGAATGGATTGTGATCTTCTGAAACAGTGAGCTAAATTAAATCTTTCCTTCCTCAAGTTATGGATGTCGGGTGTTCTGTTCCAGTGATGACAAAGTAACTACAGTACATACACTGAGACAGGCTATATTACGAGCCATAAAATTATATTTTAATTAAAACACACAATATGTTCTATCTAAATAGAACAACATCAGAAATCAGTAACAAAAGACAAAAAAAAAAAAGTTTTCAACACTTAGAAGTTAAGCAACACACTTCTAAGTAATTCATGGATCAAATCCTCAGAAGAAATGAAAGATATATTGACCTGAAAAAATTAAAATGTGGCATATCCAAATTTGTGAGATATGCCTGAGGTAACGCTGTGGTTGGGATCTGGAGTGTCTCCCAAAGGCCTCATGTATTTGGATGTAGTGGGATAACAGTGGAATTGTATGTTATTGGGAGGGAGGTCATGGATAGAAAGAGCAGTTGCTTGGGGTTTGACCCAGAAAGATAGTGGTTAACTTATTAGACTAGAGGATTCCCAGGGCAGAGCTTTCAGGTGTTTGTTACTGAGTTGTGGGCCAGGACTTAAGGGAGCAGCACCCATCCTGGGTGTGAGGGGCCTACACGACAGCTTGAACAAAGTAAAGGAAGAAGAAACATTGTTGAAGGTTCTTCCTGAGAAGGCTCTGGCCTTGCTTGAGTCTGCAGACTGAATGAAAGTTTCATGCCATTCCTACTGATATCTAAGCAAGGTTTTAATATAAAAAGACTATTCTAAAAATCAGACAAAGAAGCAAATGACCTGGAATATCTATAAACAATTTTGAAAAAGATTAAATTGGGGGGAGCCAATTTTAATAGTTACTCTATTCAGTTATAAGAATCAAAACAGCACACTTGGGAGGAAAGGCCCATGGTTCAATGGAACAAAACAGGGAATACAGACACAGACCACACAGATAGAACCAACAGGTTTGAACAAAGTATAAATATGACTAAATGAGTAAAGATAACCTTTTCAACAAAAGACAGCAGAACAGCTGGACATCTAGAGGCAAGAAGAAAGAAGCTTGTCCTAAACTTTATACAAGCAGTGTGGAGGTTCCTCAAAGAAACTGAAAACAAGTGTTTCATTCCACCCAGTGATACCTCTTTTGGATGTTTTTCTAAAAGAGTTAAAATTGTCATATAACAGAGATACATGAATATCCATATTTATAGTGGCACAACTAATAATAGCTAAATCATAGAGGATGGTAAAATATTCATCAATAGGCCATGGATAAAGAAAATGTGTTTTATATATATACACACAATGGAGTACTACTCTGCCACGAAGGTTTGAGTCACTTGTAGAAAATGGATAGAAGTTGAGACCATAATGCTTAGTTAAGTGAATCAGACTCAGAAGATTAAATATCATGTGGTTTCTTTAATACAGAGTATAAATAAATAATGGAGTATAAATAAGTAATGGGGTTGAATGAGTGAGATATGGAAAGCAGGGAGATGAATTTGTGTTGAGGGATGACAGAGGGGGTGAAAGGATGGGAGGGTGGGAATGGGGAGGAGAAATGAATGTGAAATTAATGAGATATGTATGTGTACATATTTCTGAAGTTTAATGTAACTAGAATTGTCATTATATACTAATGAAAAATGAGAAAATGAATATAAGCAATGCATCAAAATGGAATGAATATCATTTACAATTTTGTAACAATAAAACATAAGATGCTTTTATAGCTCTAAAAATAATTAGGCCTAAGGTAATTGATTCAGATGTGAAATGTGAAACATTAAATATTTTGGAAAAAGGAATGAGATTATATTTAAGATTTAGAGTAAACAAAAATTTTTAGACTTCACACTAAGGCATGAGCCAGAACTGATAATCCTCATGTATTGTATTCTGTTAAAAACCTCTAATGAATGCATTGAGGGAAAATCTATTCATTACAGAGACCATATCTAACCACCCAATCTCATGGTCCCAGCACTTAATCCCATCCTAGGGACATAAACCGGAGCTAAACAGATGTTGGTTGAAAAAACACATGCAAAATAATGTTTAAAACTTAATCTGTTATGTGTGATACAATTCGGTTGTGTTCGCTGAGCACCTACCATTGCAAAGCACTATGTGAGATCCTCAAACAATGGATTTTAGAGAAGGAAACTGAAGCGGTGAGCAGGGTTAGCCTTCTAAGTGATGTCACTCTCCGGAATATGCAACAGAGTATTTTCCCTCAAATCTGGCATTTCTGAAGTGGCAAACTGGGCATGTAAGCATTTCCCTGTCCTCTCGTCCGGGTCTTGACGCTGTAAACTAATTGTCATTCTTTCTATTGGAATTGGTAGTCACTTGGCCCAGGTACAATTTCTACCTTGTCCCATGTCCGTGACAGACATCACTTGGGAATCTCGGTGTTATGCAGTTCTGTGTTGAGAGTTGGCTTCAGAGCCCATATCCACACAGGTCTCAAGCAGTGCTTAGAGTTGATGCTTGAGAAACACTTGTCTGAACCTCTAGATCTAAAAGGTGATCTTGCATAAGCTACCTCACCTGCCATTTATGCAAGGGGAACCTCTCACTGACCTGCTTGTGTGTGCCCTGGGCCCGGAAGTCAGTAGAAGAGAAGACTGCAGGTGTGAGGCTTCAACTGGGTCATCCTCCTTCAGAGGACTGGCTCTCAAACAGAGTATTTTTCCTAGTCCTCAATAGACACGTCAGCACTATCCCTCCCTGCTGGCCCTGGCAGAGAGAAAGGGAGAGACAGGGATGAAGGGCTGCCATAGATTCCAGGTGTCCCTTAATGCAGTCCAATGTGGCCACCGCAGGGCCTCTCTGCTTGCCTGCAGATATCCTTTTGAGCGTTCAATTAAAAGGGACATTTGCTGACGTCCGTAGGTGGTGTGCATGATCCTGGCAGTTTCAACATGTTGGCTTCCAGCATTGATATTTTATAAGATGTTGGAGGTTCTTTTGTACTTATTTAAATGCAAATGATAATGCATGCAAAGCATGGATAACCTTATTTACTTAAAGCCTCAGAACTAACAAGACCACAGTCTTTAAAATCTAGATAATATTTTGCAAAAGTTTCTTGCAATGGCCACAGGTGTTTTAGTACTAAAAATCAAGAATCAGAATACAGAACAAAAAAGAACCTTCATACGTAACCCAGTAAAATGTTTGCAAAGTGACACTGAGAGGAGAAATCTATCTTCTTACTCCTCAAATCATGTTCTGAGAAAGCTTGGAAGTAAGAGAGATCTAACCTAAGCCCTGTAATAAATTCTGTGATAAATTCTAGTTTCCTCATGCATAAAATAACTGAGAAAACCCACTTAGGTGATACCTAAAGAAATAAAAGACTTCATTAATTTATAGAATAGGAGGGGAAAATGAGCTGTTGACAGGCAAAATCCAGGGACCAGAAAAGAAATATTGATGCATTCAAGAATATTTTAAATAA
Organism: Ctenodactylus gundi; assembly: GCA_004027205.1. NCBI lineage: Eukaryota > Metazoa > Chordata > Mammalia > Rodentia > Ctenodactylidae > Ctenodactylus > Ctenodactylus gundi. The sequence goes on from PVKB01005751.1 coordinate 72,160, forward strand.
GCCAACTAAATACACTAGAAAACTGTAAATAGCTGTCATACCAAAATCCTATACAGAATTCTAGAAATAGAGAATAAGAAAGCTGAAAATTTCACAAATAGACAGACTCCAAAAATAAAAAAAGCAAGAAAACACGAAGAGTTCATACTTAGACATAGGCTCAGTTTTACTCATAAAAGACAAAGAGTGAAAGTATACTGAAATAACATTTCTCACCTACTGAATTGGCAAAATTCCAAAAGTTCCACAGCTCACTCTGTTAGCAAGGTTATATAGAAACGGGCATGCTCATGCATTACTGGGAGGGTGCAAATGGCCTTTCCTCTGCACAAGGCAATTTGGCAGTCTTTATTAAAATTACAAGTGCATTTACTGTTTGACCCAATGATCTCTCGTCTGGGAATTTATCCTATAGATAGACCATATCTACAAGAAATAACTAATATACAGTAATGTAAGCTTTCAGAGTGAAGTATAAGAAATAATCCAACTGTCTATTAATAGGAAGCTGGGAAAAAATCATGAGATATGCCTAACATAGAGCATTATACAGGCATGAAACAAAGAAAAATGATGTTCTCCAAATATTTGAATAGAAAACTACTAGCATTTATAATAAAAGAAACAAGAAAGGGGAACAGACACTCTACACAGAGGGATGCCTTTTGTATAAGAAAGGAAAAGAGTTTTCAGGAATATTTATATTTGTTTTATTTTCAGAAAGAAATATTTGTAATCCTTCCAAACTAGTAGAAATAAGAGAAGTAAAAATTCTTGTGGTACATAAAAGTGGAAACAAAATAAATGGGAAAAATATTGGTAAAATATTTTGTTATTTTTCTTCTCATATTATTTGGACTTTAAACTACATTGTCTTTATTAGCTTTTAAAAAATGAACACTTGGGGAAAAAGTGAGTTAAAAAACATAAAATACTTAGGATTCTAGGCCTAGTTTAGTATATATATTAATGACTCAGATAATTAAAAAGGTAGTCTCTGAGTTTTTCATGTTTTGTTTGTTTGTTTTTGGTTTTGGTGTTTTTGGTGCAGCAGATGAGACACAGGGCCTTCAATCTATGCTATATTGCCAGCCCATTTATAATTTTGATTTTGAGGCAGGGTATGACTAACCAACCTTGTGGTACAGGCCTGTAATCCCAGCACCCTGAGAGACTGAGGCAGAAAAATTCCAATTTTGAGCCGAGCCTGGTCAACTTGGAGTTTTAAAATTAAACTTTGCTGAGTTTTAGCCTTGAGATCCACTTTTACATATCCACATATCTATTGGCATTGTTCCTTGGTTATGGAATCAGAAACTCAAACGCAAACCATCTATAATTGAACTTAGATTGATTGCCTTGGAAGTGATTTTAACTCATTCATTTTTTAAGAAGTTATTCATAATCTCTTCCCCATCTTAGTGAGTGACAACCCACCTAACTCAAGCTAAAATTTTGGACATTGCCTTTTTGTGTGTGTGTGTGTGTGTGTGCATATGGATGAATTTATTTTTTAAAAAACAAATTCTTCTGAGTTCTTGCTCAATAAGTTCATTGTTAGTGTAGAGAAAAGCTATTGATTTTTGAGTGTTGATTTTGTAGCCTGTGACTTGGCTAAATTTTTTTATTATTTCTAGGAGTTTTGTAGTGAAGTTCTTAGGGTCTTCCATGTAGATAATCATATCATCTGCAAATAAGGAGACTTTGACCTCCTCCTTTCTGACACAGATTCCTTTTATTTCATTTTCTTGTCTGATTGCCATGGGCAGTGTTTCAAGGACTATGTTGAATAAGAGCGGTGATAGTGGGCAGCCTTGTCTTGTTCCTGATTTGAGAGGGAAAGATTTCAACTTTTCTCCATTTACCATGATATTTGCAATAGGCTTAGCATATATGGCTTCTATGAGTTTTAGGTAGGGCCCTTTTATGCCTATTTTTCTCAGTGTTTTTATCATGAAGGGGTGTTGGATTTTGTCGAAGGCTTTCTCTGCATCAATAGATATGATCATGTGGTTTTTGTTTTCGCTTTTGTTGATATGGTGTATTACATTAATTGATTTACATATATTGAACCAGCCTTACATCTCAGGAATGAAGCCCACTTCATCATAGTGTATGATCTTTCTGATTACTCTTTGGATTCTGTTTGCCAGAATCTTATTGAGGATTTTTGCATCTATATTCATTAAGGATATTGGTCTGTAATTTTCCTTCCTAGTTAAGTCTTTGCCTGGTTTTGGGACTAGTGTGATGCTAGCCTCAAGAAAAGAGTTCGGTAGCTCTCCTTCCCTTTCTATTTTATGAAATAGTTTGAGGAGGACTGGAGTAAGTTCTTCCCTAAAGTTCTGAAAAAATTCTGCTGTGAATCCATCCGGGCCTGGATTTTTGTTTGTAGGTAGAGCTTTTATTACTGCTTCAATTTCTCTGTGTGTGATGGGGCTGTTCAAGATTTTTATATCTTTCTCATTTAATTTTGGTATTTTATATGTATCTAGGAAGCCATCCATTTCTTCCCAGTTCTCAAATTTATTAGAATATAGGTGTTCAAAGTAATTTCTTATAGTATTCTGGATTTCTCAATAGCTCAGCAAAAAATTAAATACCTAGGAGTATACCTAACCAAGGACGTGAAGGACCTATATAAAGAAAACTACATTACACTAAAGAAAGAAATTGTAGGAGACACTAGAAAATGGAAAGGTATCCCCTGCTCTTGGATAGGCAAAATAAATACAGTCAAAATGACTATACAACCGAAACCGATATACAGATTCAATGCAATTCCTATCAAAATACCTGCAAGTTTCTTCAAAGAACTTGAAACAACAATTCTTAAATCCATATGGAACCAAAAGAGACCAAGAATAGCCAAAGCAATCCTGAGTGACAAGATCAAAGCGGAGGCATGACAGTTCCAGACATCAGGCTAAACTATAAAGCCACAGTTGTAAAAACAGTTTGGTACTGGCACAAAAATAGACAGATAGACCAGTGGAACAGAATAGAAGATGCAGAGACAAACCCAAATACCCTCAATTACTTAATCTTCGACAAAGGAGCCAAACGCATACAATGGAAAAAGGACAGCCTGTTCAACAAATGGTGCTGGGAAAACTGGATATCCACATGCAGAAGAGTGAATCTAGCTACACATCTATCACCATTCACCAAAATAAAATCAAAGTGGATCAAAGACTTAAACATGAAAAATGAAACACTAAACCTTCTAGAAGACAAAGTAGGCAAATTTCTAAAAGACATAGGAGTAGGCAAAGACTTTCTTGACAAGTCACCAAGAGCAAAAGAACTTATCCTCATTATTAACAAATGGGATCGTGTCAAACTAAAAAGTTTCTGCACAACAAAGGAAACTATCAGCATTGTAGAAAGAGATCCAACAGACTGGGAAAAAATATTTATCACCAACATCTCAGATAAGAAGCTTATAACTAGAATATACAGGGAGCTAAAGAAAAGTAAGCCTACCAAAATAAAGGATCCTATTGAAAAGTGGGCAAATGGAATGAAGAGACATTTAACTCAGGAAGAAATGCAAAAGGCCAATAGATACAAGAAAAGATGTTCAACATCTCTAGCCATATGAGAAATGCAAATCAAAACAATGCTAAGATACCATCTCACCCCAGAGAGAATGGCCTATATCAACAAGTCAAAGAAACTGGAGAACATCATGCTTAGTGAAGTAAGTCAGAAGCAGATGGTGAAACACTGAATGGTCTCTCTGATATGAGAGACCCAGGTCACAACTTCTTTGGAACTTCAGACAAAGTGAAAGAGGGGAGTAGGGTGGGGGAGGAGGGAGGGAGGAGAGGTTAGGGGGAGGGATAAAAGGAGAGTGGGAAAGCCCTTGTCACCTTGACAAGATAAATATGTGCACAAAATGCTCAACTCCATTGTAAACCTGGAATGTTCACGTATACATATCAATAAAATGTGGGAAAAAACCAAAATAAATCATATTCTTCAAACTCGTTCCAACAAGATAATTCTTCAATTAATTTTCTAGATCAGTTAAACTGTTCCCCAGCCTTCCCCTTTAGATTTTTATTTTACCATATTATCACTAATCCAATTTTTTTCAATGCAAGTTTTGTAGCAAACTTTTGACGCATCAGCATTTCATCCTCACCACTTGTCCTCTTCCTACCTCGGCCGTCTGGTAGCTTGGTAGCCCTGGCATTTGCGAGCCAGCATGGCACTGTTTTGGCGTGAGAGAGAGAGACAGAGCGCTCAAGTCTCTACACTCTACCAAAAGAGTTTGAAACTGAGCCCTGTCTTTATGTAAGAGCTACTTGTTTTTCCCTTTGTCTTCTCTGTGAACAGTTTACCCTCAAACTTTGCATTACTGTTTGTTTTTGTCTCTATTTCTAGACACTATGAAGAGGAGTTCCTTGCTTCCTGTTTTTCTTCTGTATTTTGATTACCTTTTCTTAAGAATTTAATGCATTACTTTTTCTTTTATCGACTCTGGATTTTGAGTAATTATTAAAATGTTCACCTCATAGAAATATGTCTCACTTATCTCACTTCTGTTCTCAGTGCTTTCTCTCACCCCACCACACTTCCAGGGTCTCTTCCCATTGTCCTGTTTCTATCCTTTTCTTCCTGACAGGTATAGGTCGAAATTAAGAGACCATCAAATGCCAACCGGGCAAAGTAAGCTTTTTTTTTTTTTTCCATCCAAGGTGTCATTACAACCGGCAGCCTGGACTCTGAGTGAGCCTTCAGACAGCTGCCACCAGCAAGCTTTACACAAAGATTATACAGAGATTTTGCATCATCACATACACTACTACACAACGGCCAATCATAATCTAGATGCTGTTCTCGGTGGGCTGTTCCGGCCCAAAATACATGATTATTGCAGGCTGCCATGGAGTCAAGGGCAGGAGAAGAGGTTAAGCCTCTGCCCTTTTCATAAGACTCCAGAGACATCTTGATGAATGCTCAAGTAAGAATCCAGTGTGAGGTGGGATGGACCTCATAAGATAAACTCACAGTAATCTATTTTACAAAACAAATTTTAACTTATGCAGCAAACTCCTAACTCGCAAGGCAAATACATAATTTGAATAGTATAGTCACCACATTCCAGTATATTAGCAATTTGAGTTATATCATTTTACAACCTGGTTACAAAAAACTATGAAATTGCAAAAGTATACCTAATGTTGAATTTTTAGCACACTGTCACAGCTTTTCACAAATGGTCAACTTCAAATAAATCTGGTCTTGTCACTCTTCCTCCTGCTTTTAACCCCGAGTTTCCCTTGCTCTGGCCAACCTATGCCTCCCTTCCTTACTGCATGTCACGCCAGTCTTTGTCCTCTAGGCTCTGGCCACCGGGCCTTCTTTCTTTCTTGAGTGTTCCTGCCTCTCCTTGCTTCAGAACTTTTATGTTTGTTGGGACTTCTGCTGACAATGTGTTTTCTCCTGAGACCCTTAAGGTTTATCTCTGTGTCATTCAGGACTCAGATCAAACGTCCCCAGGGAGATTTTTCCTGACTCCACCAACTCACAGGGCCACACCCTTCCACCACTACCTCACCCTGAGGTCCCTGTCATTTCTTCTTATTTTATTTTTTAGCACTTATCACTATTTAGGGTTTATAAAAATTTGTTTCACAGGTCATTGCCCAGATTTCTCTCCAGAACACAAATGTCATCCAAGTTAGGGCTCTGTGCACTGTTTCCCAGCTGCGTCCTTGGGAATGCATGGCCCCTGCGCAAGTGAGTCAATAGGCACTCAAGGAATCAATGCACTGCTACTCTGCATGACTCCTCATGGCATTTCTGCCATCTGCTCTTCTTTACCTTAACTTCAGAGTTCCAGCTTTAGCTCCACTGTCAATACCGTTTTTTTATTTTTTATTTTATTTATTTTTTTTTACTGCTCTTCAATCTTACTGAGGTATGTTTCCAGTTAAAATTTGAATATTTTAAAGACAAGATTTGATGATTGGTGAAATATTTACCAAATCATATAGCCATGCATTGTGAAATATTCACAATGATAAGCTAATTGATACAGTCACTGTGCATTTATTGGGGTTAAGAACACAAGACAGGCCACTTAGTAAATGTTAAGTATACAATACAAAATTGTCAACAACAGTCACATAGCTGCATATTAGATCACCAAAACCTATTTATCTTGCAAAACTGAAGCTTTTTAATCTCTTAAGCACCATATTCCCATAGCTCTGCCCCCTTAATCCCTAGTAATCCCCTTTCTATGCCTTGTTTCAGTGAGTTTGACATGCTTACAATCCGTATATAAGTGTGATCATGCAGTATTTATCTTTCTTTCTGGCTTAAGTCACTTCACATAATATCCTCAGCCACGTTCATTCCAGCAGGACATTACAGTCTCCAAACGACAAGATTTCCTCTTTTTTCACGACTGAATAATATTTTACTTTATATATTGTACAAAATTTAATTGTCCACTTCCACCCAACTGTAATAACCACCGTTCTATAACTTGACGGTTCTCATTCATTCTAAATGAACAGGGAATACACATTGCTCTTAGAGATATTGATTTGATTTTACTTGTATAAATACCCACAAGTGAGATTTCAAGATTATAAAGAAATTCTATTTTTAATTTTTATGTGTTTTCCATAATGACTGTTTCAATGTATATTCCCACTGTTAGTTCTGTTTCTCTGAATCCTCACGGTGACAGACAATCCTAATGGTCAACTTGATTGGCTTCAGCGACCCTGGAGGGGGCTAGTTGAGCACACCTCTGGTGTGTCCGGGAGGGCCACAGGGCATCACCTTGGAAAGTATTTCTGGTCCTTGGCCCTTTTCTCTGTGCTGCTCTTCCCCAGTGCTCTGCTTCCAGCCTCACCTCACCATGCCTTTCTTTCTATAAGGTCTCCTCGTTGGAGCAGCTAACTGTGGACTGCAAGCTTTGACATCACGGGCCAAATTAAACCTCTATTCCTTTAAGGTGTGGATGCCTGGTATTTTGTCCCAACAATGGGAAAGCTGACTAACATATCCACCAATATTTATCATTAATTATTATTATTATTATTATTATTATTATTATTATTATTACTGTTATTTGAGACAGGTTCTCACTCTGTTGTCCAAGCTGGTCCTGAGCTCATTATATAGATGAGATGGGTCTCATACTCATGGAAATTCTCCTGTCTCAGTCTTCTGACTTCTAGGATTACTAGGATGTGCCCTCAAGCACAGGTGATGTTTATGTGGTGGTGGGCAATGGAACCTAAGGCCTTGGAAAAGCAAGGCAAGAGCTCTCACTACTGAGGTATTCCCCAGATCATATTTTTTATCTTTCTGATAATAGCCATTCTACCAAATATGAAGTTATTATCTTATTGCAGTTTTAATTTTTATTTCTCTGATAATTTGTGAAGTTAAGCACCTCCTCATATAACTGTACACCTGTTTGCCATTCATATGTCTTCTTTAGAGAAGTGTCTATTCAGTGTCTTTGCCTTTCTTCTTTTTGCTACTGAGTTGCATGAATACCTTATATATTTTAAATATTGACCCCCATCAGCTATACAGTTTGCAGAATTTTTATCTAATTCCTTAGGTTGCTTTTCCATCCTCTTCATTCTTGATATTTTCTTCTGATGTACACAAAGAAGCTTTTCAGTTAAATGAAATTTTACTTAATTTTTTTTTTGCTTATGCTTTTGGTGTGATGTCTAAAAATAATTAAATAAATGAGATCATTGCTTAGGCAAACATCAAAAAGTATATTCCCAAAAATTTCTTCAAGTAGTAGTATATATAGTTCCAGCTCTTACGTTTAAGTTCTTAGTTCATTTTGAGTTGATTTCTGTAGATGTTGTAAGTGTCTAGTTTCAACACTCTGCAAAAGAAATGTCTGGTTTCCCTAATACAAGTTACACAGAGATGGTTTCTTTTCCATTGTACATTCTTGCAAATGATTAATTGATAGTAGGTGTATAGATTTAGGTCTGCCTTATGTCTTCTATTTTGTGTGTCTACTATTTGACTTATGGTTCTATATGGCCTACATGGCTAGTATATGAAGAGGAAGTCAAGAAAACAGTTCCATTTATAGTAGCAATGAAAGAATAAAATACCTCAATATTATTAAAGTAAATCTCTCAGGTAACATCTGATGGATGGATCTAGCTTGTTGTCTCTCTTCTGTTATAGTTTTCTGTCTTGGCTCAAGTTCCCACCACAGATCCAATCCAATGGTATATGGCTATATTTAAGTGGTAGTAGCAGAATCACGTAGTTTGCATATAACTATGAGTAGGTCTGCCTCACTTGAAATGATAAGCCTTGAATAACATTAGAATACACCTCCTAGAGCAAGTATGAAAGAAGAGGGCCCCACGAAGACAGAAAAAGAGAACAAGAATGTAGACTGGGGACAAAGTACGGCTGCCCCACAATCTTCAACAGAGCCCGCCTCCTCTTCGAGACTGGCCTCAGCTTTGTTCTTCTAGGGCCCTGGCTACTTACTGGAAAACCCAATAAAGGACAAATAGGACTGTGAGTGGAGTAAAATTCACATCTTTTGTGAGCAAACAGATTTGAGTGTGCCAATCCAAACAAACACAGCATCACTGTGATCTGCTGCTCTGTGCTAAGCCCATCTCCCTGTAAAGAGTAGAGGAATGTGGAGTTTAAAGAAGCAATTCTCACTTCAGTGCATCACAGAAACAATTTAAACAGCTTTGCCTTGGCTTCTCTGACTTCAAGCAGAGAAGGCACCACATTTCACTTTAAATGAGACCAGCATCTTTCTTCACTCCATTTCTTTGTAAGTTCCTATTAAAAAAAAAAAAAGACCAGATTCCCAGAAGATAAAAATCCACCTCCCCTATTCACATAAGTGCACCCCCACATTTTCACAGGCTTCTGCAGATTTTAATAAGGTCCCCTGTGTAGATCTCTTCAGATACCAGCAAAATACTTAGGGTGAGAAAATGTCACATCTAATCAAGGGTGCTATAAACGCAGCACCCGTGGCGGGCAGACTGCTCACAAGTGGCTTGAACCAAATCACAAAGTTTGCCTGTCAGTGACCAAAAGTGAAGAATCTCATTTTGGGTTTTTATTTAGGCAACTTCAATTAGATATGTAGGAAAAATTTTTTTTAAGAAACTATATTTAAATTGGGAAAGCATTTCTGTTGATTGTAGAGAATCCTGGGATTTATTTCCTGGAAAGGAAAAGTGTTTTTGAGACCAGTGAGAATTCCTTTTAAATATAAGTGCCTGGACACACGAGTGCAATGGCCCTTAATACTCCTTATCGTCAAACCCTATCTTAGTCTATATTTTCACTGTGATTAACATGCTCTAGGTTAGTCTTCATCCTAGGGTTGTTAGTTTCATGGGCTTAAATCAGTACCTTAACCTATGCAATGTCTGAGCCTTCCCAAGGATGTTGCTGTTAATAAATATCCTATAATGTTCGTGAAAGAGACCTTTCTTTGCATCAAATTTTTCTCAAATAAAATTTCTTTGATATTTTCTGCTGCTAGTAGCCAGAGAAGATGCTCTATAATTGCCCCCCCTCCATATTTTATTGATATGTATACGTGCAAAATCCAAGGTTTACAATGAGGTTGGGCATTTTGTGCACATTCGTGCCTTGTCAAGGTAACACCGGCTTTCCCACTCTCCGTTTGTCCCTCCTCCTACACACCCCCCTCCTCCCCCACCCTACCCCCCTCTTTCACTTTGTCTTTCCTCTTAGGTTCCAAAGGAGTTGTGATCTGGGTTTCTCATATCAGAGAGACCATTCGATGTTTCACCTTCTGCTTCTGACTCACTTCACTAAGCATGATGTTCTCAAGTTTCTTCCATTTGCCTGCAAAAGCCTCCACGCTGTTGGACTTTATTGATGCATAGTATTCCATTGTGTATAAATACCACAGTTTGTGTACCCACTGGTCTGTTGATGGGTATTTTGGTGACTTCCATATTTTAGCTATTGTTAGTTGTGCTGCTATAAACATGGGTATACATATATCTCTGCTATTTGTTGTTTTGGCCTCTTTTGGATATATTCCCAGAAGGGGTGTCACTGGATTGAAGGGGATATTTATTTCTAGTCTTTTGAGAGCTCTCCATACTGCTTTCCAAATGCGGTTGTACAAATTTACATTCCCACCAGCAGTGCAGGAGGGTTCCTTTCTCCCTACAGCCAAGCCAGCACTGATTGCTATTTGAATTCCTGATATAGGCCATTCTCTCTGGGGTGAGACAGTATCTAACCATTGTTTTGATTTGCATCTCTTATGGCTAGAGATATTGAACATCTTTTCATGTATCTATTGGCCTTTTGCATTTCTTCCTGAGTGAACTGTCTCCTCATTTCATTTGTCCATTTTTCAATAGGATCCTTTATTTTGGTAGGCTTACTTTTCTTTAGCTCCCTGTATATTCTAGTTATAAGCTTCTTATCTGAGATATTGGTGGTAAATATTTTTTCCCAGTCTGTTGGATCTCTTTCTACAATGTTGATCATTTCCTTTGCTGTGCAGAAATTTTTCCATTTGACAAGATCCCATTTGTTAATAATGGGGATAATTTCCTTTGCTCTTGATGTCTTGTCAAGAAAATTTTGCCTACCCCAATGTCTTTTAGAAATTTGCGTACTTTGTCTTCCAAAAAGTCTACGGTTTCATTTTTAATGTTTAGGTCTTTGATCCATTTTGATTTGATTTTGGTGCATGGTGATAGGTGTGTGACTAGATTCATTCTTCTGCATGTGGATGTCCAGTTTTTCCAGCACCATTTGTTGAAGAGGGTGTCTCTTTACCATTGTATGCATTTGGCCCCTTTGTCGAAGACTAAGTAATTGAGGGTATTTGGGTTTGTCTCTGCATCTTCTATTCTGTTCCACTGGTCTATCTGTCTATTTTTGTGCCAGTAGTGGAGTTTTAGGGTCTTCCATGTAGATAATCATATCAACTGCAAATAAGGAGAGTTTGACCTCCTCCTACCCAATGCAGATTCTCTTTATTTCATTTTCTTGTCTGATTGCTATGGCCAGTGTTTCATGGACTATGTTGAATAAGAGTGGTGATAGTGGGCAGCCTTGTCTTGTTCCTGATTTGAGAGGGAAAGATTTCAACTTTTCTCCATTTACCATGATATTTGCAGTAGGCTTAGCATATATGGCTTCTATGAGTTTTAGGTAGGGTCCTTCTATGCCTATTTTTCTCAGTGTTTTTATCATGAAAGGGTGTTGGATTTTGTCAAAGTCTTTTCCTGTATCAGTACAGATGACCATGTGGTTTTTGTTTTCGCTTTTGTTGGTATGGTTTATTACGTTGATTGATTTACGTATGTTGAACCAGCCTTGCATCTCAGGAATGAAGCCCACTTGATCATGGTGAATGATGTTTCTGTTTACTTGTTGGATTCTGTTTGCCAGAATCTTATTGAGGATTTTTGCATCTATATTCATTAAGGATATTGGTCTGTAATTTTCCTTCCTAGTTAAGTCTTTGCCTGGTATTGGGACTAGTGTGATGCTAGCCTCAAGAAATGAGTTTGGTAGTGCTCCTTCCCTTTCTATTTTATGAAATAGTTTGAGGAGGATTGGAGTAAGTTCTTCCCTAAAGTTCTGAAAAATTCTGCTGTGAATCCATCCGGGCCTGGACTTTTGTTTGTAGGGAGAGCTTTTATTACTGCTTCAATTTCTGTTTGTGTGATGGGGTTGTCCAAGGTTTTTATATCTTCTTCACTTAATTTTGGTATTTTGTATGTATCTAGGAAGTCATCCATTTCTTCCCAGTTCTCAAGTTTATTAGAATATAGGTGTTCAAAGTAAGTTCTTATAATATTCTGGATTTCTGCATACTCTGTTGTAACTTGACCCTTTTCATTTCTAAGTGTGCTAATCTGTGCCTTTTCTTTCTTTTTCTTCATGAGGTTGGCAAGAGGTTTGTCAATTTTATTAATTTTTTCAAAGAAGCAGCTCTTTGACTCATTTATCTTTTTTATTGTCTTTTTAATTTCGATTTCATTTATTTCACATCTGATCTTTATAATTTCTTCTCTTCTACTGCCTTTTGGGTTGAGTTGTTCTTCTTTCTCTAGGTCCTTAAGGTGCATCATTAGTGAATTTATTTGTGACTGTTCTGTTCTTTTGATGTGTGCATTTATAGCTATGAATTTTCCTCTAAGGACTGCTTTCATTGTGTCCCACAGATTTTCATATGTAATTCCATCGTCATTTAACTCTATGAAGTTTTTGATTTCTTCTCTGATTTCTTCCGTGATCCATTGTTTGGTCAGTAGTAAGCTGTTAAGTCTCCATGTGTTTGTGTATTTTCTTCTGTTTCTGGCACTGTTAAGTTCCAGTCTTATACCACTATGGTCTGAGAGTATGCAGGCGACTAATTCTATCCCTTTATACTTGCTTAAGCATGACTTATTTCCTAGGACATGGTCTATTTTAGAAAATGTTCTGTGTGCTGCTGAGAAGAACGTGTAGTCTGTTGATGTTAGGTGGAAGACTCTGTAAATATTTGTTATGTCCAAGTTTTCTATAGTATCTTTCAGTAGTTGTGTATCTTTGTGGGTTTTTTGTTTGGTTGATCTATCTATTTGTGATAGTGGAGTATTAAAGTCCCCTACTATAATTGTGTTGGGGCCTATGTGTCCTTTCAGCTTTAATAATTTTTGGTTTACATAATTGGGTGCTCTAGAGTTGGGTGCATATAAATTAATAATTGTGATTTCTTCCTGTTCTATTGTTCCTTTAACCAGTATGTAGTGTCCCTCTTTGTCTCTCTTCACCTGTTTTCTTTTGAAATCTGATGAATCTGAAATTAATATGACTACTCCTGCTTGTTTTCTGGGACCTGTTGCATGAAATATTGAATTCCAACCTTTTATTTTCAGACTATGAGTTTCTTTTTGGGTGAAGTGTGTCTCTTGTAGGCAGCAAATTGTGGGTTTCTGCTTTTTGATCCAGTCAATTAGTCTATGTCTTTTGATAGGTGAGTTGAGGCCATTCACATTTAGGGTAATCACTGAGGTATGTTTGGTGTGTCCTGCCATTGTTGTAGCTTTTCCATGTTGCTTACTGGCTTTACTTTTTTCTCAGGTCATTCTCCTCTAGCTTTTGTCTCTCTCTCTCTCTCTCTCTTTTTCCTCTGGGGTCTCTTATGTCATTGTCCTCTTTTTTGCTCTCCAAGTTTCCTTTGAGAATTCTCTGCAGTGATGGCTTAGGGGCTGCAAGTTTCTTTAAACTTTCTATATTATGGAGGATTTTAATTTCTCCCTCTAGTTTAAAAGATAGTTTTGCTGGATATAGTAGGCTTGGTTGAAATTTGTGTTCTTTTAGTGTTTGAATGACATTGCTCCATGATCTCCTGGCTTTTAGAGTCTGGGTTGAGAAGTCTGAAGTTATCCTGATGGGCTTGCCATTGTAGGTCACCTTCTGCTTTTCTCTTACCGCTTTCAGTATTCTCTCTTTGTGTTGGGTTTCTAGTACTTTAATTATGATGTGTCAGGGTGAGGTTCTGCTCTGATCAATATTATTTGGTGTTCTAAATGCCTGCAGTAATTCAATATTCATTTTTCTTCTTAGATTTGGGAAGTTTTCTTCCAT